>CAWUFW010009014.1:600000-826340 GCA_963921515.1 Calotriton arnoldi
AAAGAAGGCGCAATATTCCCAAATACCAGACAGTACAAAATGAATGCAGAAGTAAAAGCAGGAGTGGTTGAGGAAATTAGCAGAATGGTGAAACAAGGCATATTAAAAGAAGTTATGAGTAGTCCTTGTAATTCACCAATCATGGGTTTGAAAAAGCCTAGTGGAAAGTATAGGATTGTTCAGGATTTGCGGAAAATTAATTAAATTGTGGTACCTTGTTGTCCTATAGTACCAAATCCTGCAGTAATCCTATACCAGATACCCTGGAGTGCAGAATGGTTCACTGTGATTGATCTATGTCAAGCATTCTTCTCAATACCGTTGCACCCAGATAGCCAATATCTCTTTTAGTTTAAATTCGAAAATCATGTCTATGTATGGAATCGTGTTCCTCAAGGATACACAGAAAGTCCCTCCATTTTTAATCAAATACTGAAAGGGTGTCTAGAAAAATTAGTACTGCCCCGGAGTTCAGTCCTGGTGCAGTACATTGACAATTTATTGGTAGCATCCAAAACTCATGATGATTGTGTTGAAGATTCAATTGCGCTACTCAACCATTTGGCTGAAGAAGGACACAAAGTGTCACCTGAGAAGCTGCAGTTTTGTACAACGGCAGTTAAATATTTGGGACACCAAAGTGAAAGGGGAACAAGAAGAATAACATCTGATAGAATAAAAATAATCAAGAAAATGAAAATGCCAGAAACACAAAGAGAAGTGAGAATGATTCTTGGAATAGTAGGATACTGTCGACAATGGATTATAGGGTTTTCACTACTAGCAAAGCCTTTAATTCAGCTAACCAAAAAGAAAGCCAAAGATCCAGTTGAATGGAATGATGAAAGTGCTGGTGCATTTGTAAAATTAAGAAATGCTTTGTGTGAGGCACCTGCCTTGGGCATGCCTGACTATACAAGAGAATTCACACTATTTTGCTATGAAAGAGAAAATTGTGCACTTTCAGTGTTAACTCAAAGACATGGACTAGACAGGCGTCCTATAGCATATTTTTCTGCTACATTGGACCCAGTGGCGGCAGCATTGCCAGGCTGTTTAAAAGCAGTCGCTGCTACCTGTATGAGCATTGAACAAAGTGAGTCAATAGTAATGGGATATCCTGTAACAGTGTTTGTCCCACATGCAGTTGTGATCCTGTTGACAAGAACTAGAACTCAGCATCTCACACCTAGTCGGATTGACGAATTATTCTTGGAGCTGAAAATGTGGCCATAGTTAGGTGCAATGTTGTGAATCCTGCTACATTATTGCCAGATCCAATTTGTGAAGAAGTTAAGGACGATCCAGAACATGACTGTCTAAAAGTCACAGAATTATGTACAAAACCGCGTCCTGACATACAGGAAATGCCCCTAAAAGATCCAGACAGGGAGCTGTTTGTGGACGGCTCATGCCTAAGGCATGAGGATGGTAAATTGAGCGCAGCCTATGCTGTGTGTGAACTATCTGGAATAGTCGAAGCATCCTATTTACCAGGAGTCAAGTCTGCACAAGTAGCTGAATTAATTGCTCTGATCAAAGCTTCCAAAATTGGGAAAAATTTAAGAGTAACCATATTTACGGACAGTCAATATGGGTACGGGGTTGTGCATGACTTTGGCCAACTGTGGTTGCAGAGGGATTTCATGACTTCTTCAGGATCCCCAATATAAAATGGGCAGTTTGTAAAGGAATTATTGGAAGCAATACAATCACCAAAAGAATTGGCAGTGGTGAAATGTGCCGCACACCAGTCAGGAGATGACTGGGTGGTAGTCGGTAACAGATACGCAGATCTAGTTGCTCAACACTGTGCTAAAAACAGGTTGGCAGTAAACAAAAAGGTTGAAAGGATGGGAATCAGCTGCCAACTTATGCTATGTTCACCACCTGAAACATGGAATGATGGGTAAAGACTGCAAGACGATGCTGAGGAGAGTGAAAGAGATGTTTGGATAAAAATAGGAAGTACCCAAAGAACAGATGATGATGTATGGGTATATACAGATGGCAGACCAGTCATGCCCGACTGTTTGATTTCACAAATGGCCAGAATGTATCATGGATACAAACATGTAGGGAGAGATGCCATGATTAGACTTTTCAGACAAAGTTGGTACAATCCAAAGTTTAGGGCTGCAGCAGAGAGTCTCTGACAAAGGTGTTTAACTTGCCAAATGAATAATCCAGGAAGGAGAACAGTAATTGGTTTGGGAAAAATTGGAAAAGCTGAAGGTCCCTTTGTAGGATTGCAGCTAGATTTCATACAGTTACCACCATGTAAAGGACTGAAATATGTACTTGTCATAGTATGTCTGTTTTCAAGATGGGTGGAGGCTTGCCCTACCAGAAGGAATGATAGCATTACAGTCGTAAAACTGTTATTACGAGAACTCATTCCTAGGTTCGGTTTCCCAGTAACTTTGGAATCAGATAGAGGAAGTCTCTTCAATAACGATGTAATTCGAATAATCTGTGAAGCATTCCAAATTGAACAAAAATTGCACTGTGCGTACCGCCCAGAGGCTTCTGGAGTGGTTGAACAAATGAATGGCACGATAAAGTCAAGACTGTCAAAGATGTGTGCATCCACATCGCTAGATTGGCCAGATGCATTGCCTCTTGTTTTAATGGGACTCAGAAGCATTCCTGATAGAAATACAGGATTGAGTCCACATGAAATCATCATGGGAAGAGCAATGAGATAAGCACATGTACCTACAAATAAACTGCTGAACATAACTGATGATATGGTTCTAGATTATTGCAAGGCACTGGCTGACCTAGTGCGTTCTGTCTCTCACCAGGTTGGAGAAGACGCAGTTTCCAGGCAGCCTGAACAAGAGCATGATCTGAACCCCGGAGACTGGGTGGTTGTGAAGCATCACACCAGAGAAACGTGTTTATCACCCAGGTGGGGCGAACGTTGTCAGGTTATATTAGTTACAAACACAGCAGTGAAATGTGCAGGATTGCCTAATTGGATTCACGTAAGCCACACCAAAAGGGTGACAGCTCCTGAAGGAAAAGATCCTCAGTCAGCATCAATAACTGAGGAAGCTGAAGGTTGGCCAGCTAAAGAATCCCAGGTGAGAGATTTGGGAGAAGCTGAAGAAGAACAACCGAGCACAAGTCAGGACTGGATACCAGTGGTTGATATACCAGAAGTTTACAACAAAACAAGAAGCCGAGCTAAGTTAGAGGAAATTAGTGAGGACCAGATAGGTGAAGAAGAAGCAGCTCAGGATAAGGAAAATGAAACGATAAGAGAACCTGAGCAAGACCAGATAGGGAGAGGAAATTGAACTCAAATCGACAACGAAACAGCAAATTTTGAGCAGGGACAGACAGGTTTAGAAGAACGCGGTCAGGCTGCAGAAGTACAAAGTGCAATAAGCCCTGATCAGAACCAGTTAAAACAAGAAAAATACGTTCAGGGAGAAGAAAACCAAGAAAACAACAAGCAAGAAAGCCTCAAGCACGAAGACGTAAACCCTGAACAGGGTCAGTTAGTAGAATCTCATACTCAGGCAACTGAAGAAACAACAATAAGACCTGAACAAGAACAGATAGAAGAAGAAACTGAAAACGAGGAAAAACAAATTGTGCAACAGCTTGAAATTAAAAGAACTTTTGGGAAGGACTCAAGAGGTGAAGAGACAGTGCAAACAAAGAAAGTCAGAAAAGGTGATCATTGGCCTAGTGTCATTAAAAGAGTAAAATACCATATAGAAACACGAAGTAAAGATCCGGAACAGGTAAATGAAGTAACAAGCTTAACTGGACAAACAAGTGGAACTGAAAAACGAAAAAGCAAAAGACTGAAACTTGTGAACAATAAGTTTAAAGGTCCTGATTGGACTTGTATAATCCTTGAAGACTACGAGAGTTCAGAGTCAAGTGAAAGTGGTGACGAAAGAACAAGTGCAGAACTGACTTATGAAAAAGAAGTAAAGCCACCTTGATAACGTTAAAGTCTTGAAAGAAAAAGAAAAGAAGAGAAATCTTCTTTGTCAAAATGCCTGACGACAGAGTTTCTGGGAGACCGAAACGGAAATGGTGTAAAAGATGCTGTGCAATATGCATATGTAGTCTGGTAGTGGTGCTTGTAGTGTGGTTAGTTGTGATTGTAGCAATTCCTTACCTTATGATAATGGATAAAAAGATTAACAATGAAACAAAGGGAAGGATAGATAACTTGAAAGGTGATAGCGTAAGAATAGAAGCAGAAGATGAACCAGAATTTCATCATGTGGTAACAGCTAACGATACTAGTTTAAATGTGTTCACAAAATTATTGTTTCAATATGTAGATACCATGGAAGTTAGTGACTGTTATGTTTGTATGAAGTTACCTGAATCAGTAGCAGAAGGGTTAACATACCATCATTTGCCATTAACTTATGGCATATCATGTAGCGTATTAACTAGTTTATTTTATAGAACAGGGAGACTTCAGTATTATTATTCAGATATAGATGTGATATTTTCAGAGGTTCCGATTCGAAAGAATATGAACCCAGTGCTTAGTAGTCAAGATGCACAATTTATGGGAGAATTTTTCCTAACAATGAAGTCGATAGATATAACACATGCACATAGAAGCAATCTAACATGTTCGTTACATGAAGAAGAAAAGATATTTTTGAACTTAGTAGAAAATAGAAGACAAAATTTCGAAAAGAAAGCGTCTGAGCATAAGGCTCATCTTCCACCTTGGGCTGAGAAAGAGGGTATTTACACACCTGGCAAAGCTCAAGCTGCTATGGCACTAGATTTTGTAAAGACAGGGAAAATTTGTCTACATAGGTTGAAAAGTGATTATAACAATATTTTCATCGGTACCAGTGAATGTGAACATAATTTCTTAATTCTGGGAGGTTGGGGATTAAAAGGAGGAACAGATTCAGTTTTTCCTGGAATTTATTATGTGTGTGGGAATAAGGCTTACTTTAGGCTTCCTGCACGGTGGTATGGAAGTTGTTATTTTGGAATAGTTTTTCCAAAAGTATACCACGTAAAAAGAAACACTGGGAGCAATGAAAATAATAGTGAATTAACACGTAGTAAAAGAGCTAGTTTTTCTGAAATAGTAGGTGACATATTTGGTGCATCGATACCTTCAGTGGGAATAATTCTGAACTCAAGGAAAATATGTAAATTATCTACAGTGGTTGATCGTTTATCAACGGATACTGCTGGAGGGTTTCTAATGATTAATGCGGAGATGGTTGCGATTAGATCAATGGTTATGCAAAATCGACTTGCGCTTGATATAATATTAGCAAAAGAGGGCGGAGTCTGAAAATTGTTAAAAACTAAACATTGTTGCACGTATATTCCTGACAAAAGTGCAGAAATCGGAACGTATATAAAGCATATCACAAAACTTGAGAATGAACTAAAACCACTGGAAGTTGATAGTGTATGGGAAAGATTGACAAATAGCATTGCGTCAATTGGTACCTGGTTTACTAATGTAGGAAAAGGACTTATAGGTCAAATATTAGTACCCTTAGTAGGGATAGCAATAATAGTACTGTCAATAATGATATGGTGCAAATGTTGTAGAAAGAATGACATATAGGGTGACAGGAAAAGGAAAGAAACGAAAATTTGATGAAATAGAATTAGAAGATCTAAAAAGTGAATTATACAAGAAACTGAAAGGAGAAGATAAAAATAGAAAATGTAAAAATGAGATTGAGACAAAATTATGCTAAGAAGTTGGCATCTGGCTCAGAAACGCCATCAGAGAGGGTATTGATGGAGCAAGAACTCAAAATGAGACTTGCTCGTAAGCAATCCTCTCACAGTATTACTTAATTAAACTTTGTAATGTCTTTACTAATAAGTGCATACACAAACACCGTATCTGAGAGAAGCTTGCCTATGTGTTTAAACTAATAAGTAATCCTTGTCTAATCCAAAATGGCCGCTAAAACGCGGGAACTCTATTACGCATGTGTCAACCATATCACGTGGTATGACGTCTTTCTTTGCTTGGAGGGAAACTTTGCTTCTGCGCAGTGTGTGCTAAAATGGCTGCTTAATGTTCTCACGTGCTAAAGCTTACGCATTTGCTGCAATTAACACTGTGGTATTCTAACGCTACTAATGCGGGATAGATTTTATAATTAAATGGGGATAGAGTAGAAATAGGGGGTATACAGTGAAAACATTTATTTTTGATTTTAATATGTTTCTTCTTTGATTTCTATTAGTTCGTAAATTGGGGCCTGGGTTAACGGAACAGCAGCTCGAGACCTATGGGAATGTGCGCATGCGCTCTGAAAATAACAAGACAAGGCGATGAAGTCAACTTGGAAGACATCCAAGGCCACGACCTGTTGGTCAACTCCACTACATCTGCGATGTTCTCTCAAATGCAACATTGAATATACATTTTGTATTAAAATTTGTCGTGAGACGGTTGGGAAATAAAGCAAATGTATTAATTGTGAGGGGCGGTATTTAAAAACAATGGGCTTAAAGAAATTGAACTAAATTGTCATGGTGTGAGGATCAACCCCCTGTCCCTGTCCAATCAGAAGTAGTGGGCCCATAATTTTGAAACATTAATGGGAGGTACCTGGGTGTAGAAGGGTATAATAGATATAGAATTAGTTAATTAGTTAGCACAGGAACGTACAGAGACGCAGGAAGATCAGGCTTTGGTGCTCAACGAGCTGATCGATTGCTGACTGAACTGCTGTCCAGAGAAGTCCTGAGGTGGGGGCGGCGGATTCCATTAGAAAGAAGACACGGAAGAATTCGAGGAGGAACGAAGCGACAGAGAGGGAAACGATGCAGGCGTCGTTGGTAGAGAGGTCACCTATCCTGTCCTGAACCTGGTCCGGAGGTCTTTGGTCTTCATCCTTCTTGGGACCTATCTTTCCAACTCCTTGGCCAAGGGGTTTGGTTCTCACACCTTTAGGTAAATATAAATGCAACCTTTAGCTGTACTGCTGTCTCTATCTTCTTTCTGAGGGACCGTCATTGATTAAATAGGTGATTAATTTAGTATGCTTCCTCCTTGATATGCGATTAAGTATTATGTGGTTTGTAATTTACTCTGCTAAAGACTTTAGATAAACATTTTAAAACTTCCTGAGTCAGTGATTATTTCAAATTTATGAATTGTATTGTATTTTCTCATTTTAAACTTCCCAATTATCAAAGGGTCCATTGGTAAGTCATTACTCTTCAATCAGAAAGGTAATTGGTAGCAGGGATATTGATAAAGAGTACAGCTGACCCACCAGCAGAAAATGCTAGCGTAGTATGAATGAATGGGCCCAGGTGAGTATTCAGTGTATGAATGCTTGTTGCTAGTAACCCGGTGGATCAGTATCAGAGGGATTGGTGGAAAGGCGTAGACAAATGTCTGAGACCAATTGAGTGAAAGAGCATTTCCCTTTGACAGGTGGTGTGGAAACCTGGATGCAAAGTTCTGGCATTTCTTGTTCTGCATTGTCGCAAAGAGATCCAACACTGGCGTTCCCCAGGTGTTGAACAGGTATTGTACTGTTGTTTGCCTTCACTCCCATTCTTGTGAGCAACTGTTTTGTCTGCTTAGCCGGTCTGCTGTGACGTTGTCTACCCCTGGTAGATGTACTGTTTGCAGATTGATTTGCTGTGGTATTGCCCATTGCCAGATTTCTTGCACAAGTTTGCTCAGGGGAAAGGATTTTGTTCCACCCTGTTTGTTCAGGTAAAACATTGTAGTTGTGTTGTCTGTTTGAATTAGGATGGTCTTCCCCTGAATCTGTTTCTGGAATGCTTTGAGTGCCAGAAGAACAGTTTTCATTTCTAAGAAATTGATGTGTTTTATGGAGTCTTCTTCGCTCCATCGTCCATGAATCTGCAGTTGGTTCAGATGTGCTCCCCAACCGTTGAGGGATGCATCCGTGGTGATTGTCACAGATGGAGTTGTGTTCCTGAAAGGTCTCCCCTGTGCTATGTTGTTGGATGCCCACCATTGTGTCTCTGCTTGTATCCTTTGTGTAACAACCACTAGATCTTCCCAACTCCCTGTGGCTTGTGACCAGCTGTTGGTGATCCATTCTTGGAATGGTCGCATGTGTAGGCGAGCGTGAGGGATGAGTGGGATGCATGATGCCATCGTGCCCATAAGTTTCATTACCTTCCTCACTGTCAGGGCTATTTCCTTGTAGATACCTTGTATCCTGTTCTGTGTGGGATAAGCCTTTGCGTTCTTTGTATTCAGTCTTGCCCCTAGAAAGGTTTTTTCGTTTTCTGGGTGTGTTGATGATTTTTTGTGGTTTATTGAGAAACCTAGACTTTGAAGTGTTTGGATTGTCTTCTGAACCTGATTGTGGCATATTTGTTTTGTGCGTCCCCTTATTAGCCAATCGTCCAGATAGGGGTATACATGGATTTTTTCTCTTCTTAGGTAGGCGGCCACTGCGGCCAGACACTTTGTGAACACCCGTGGAGCTTATTTTATTCCGAGCGGGAGTACCTCGAATTGGTAGTGTGTTTCGTTGTGTAGAAATCTTAGGTACTTTCTGTGTTTTTGTTCATTTGAATATGTAAATAGGCTTCCTTGAGGTCTATTGTTGCTAGGAAATCTCCTTTTTGGATTTGGGGGATTATTTCTTGAAGGGTACACATTTTGAAGTGTTGTGTCCATATGAACTTTTTTATGAATCTTAAGTCCAAAATTGGCCTCAGGGTTAGGTCTTGTTTTGGTACAAGAAAGTATGGTGAGTAGTTTCCTTTGTGCCGTTCCTGTTTTGGTACTGTTTCTATTGCCTGTTTTAGATACAGTTCTTTGATCTCTGCGTTTAGCAGTGTTTGTTCTGAATTGGATAATTTTCCTATCCTTGGTGGATTTGCAGGTGGTGTCTTTGTTAGCTCTATGCAATATCCATGTTGTACCAAATTTAATATCCATTTGTAGCGTTGTGATCCTTTCCCACTGGTTGTGGAAAAAGGATATTCTTCCCCCCACTGGTGTTCTGTGTGGGTCCTTTTTTGTGTGGAAGTCAGTTAGAGGTATTACCTCTCCCTCTTGAGGTTTGGCCTCTTCCTCTGCCATTTCCTCGCCCTCAAAAGGGCTGTTTCTGTTGTTGCCAGCCCTGGTAACCAGTTTGTTGACCCATTTGTTGATTTGTGTTTTGCCCCTGGGACTGTTGCGGCATCTGCTGGTTTTGTCCGAAGCTGCCTCTTCCTGTGGTCTTCCTGTTAGAGAAACCTTCTCTTTTGAAAGATCCTCTTTGTTGTAGGGCCCCCATTGCCCTAGCTGTTTCATTATCCTTTTTGATCTGTTGAAGGGATTCATCCACTTCCTTGCCAAACAACTCTTGTCCGTTAAGAGGCCTGTTGATAATTGATGTCTGGACTTTTTGTTTAAATCCAGAAATCCTGAGCCAGGCATGTCTTCGGAGTATGGTTCCCGTGCACATTTGCCTGCTTGCGTTATCTGCTGCATCTAGTGCAGATTTTAGGCATGTATTAGCTACATTTTTTCCCTCCTGGACCACCGCTCTTGCTCTTTTCTTGTCCTCCTCTGGGAGTTTGTTTATAAACTCCTCCATTTCATCCCACTGTTGGTGGCCATATCTGTTCTGCAGGGCATTTGAGTTGGCAATGCGCCACTGCGTTGCTGCTTCTTTCTCCATTCTTCTGCCCACCAAGTCCATCCTTTTGCTCTCCTTTTCTGGTGGAGGTCCTGTGTTGGAGACTGCGTTAGCTCTCCTTCTGGCTGTTGTTACGATGATAGAATCTGGCGTAACATTTCCCTGTATATATTTTGGGTCTTTTGAAGAGGGTTTATATTTTGTCTCCACTCTAGGAGTTACCCCTCTGTTAGATGCTGGCTCTTTGAAGGCTTCCTTGCCTTGGTCCAGAATACTTGGCAACATGGGTAGATATTGTGTTCCCCTTGTTGCAGGTGCCAGGGTTTCCAGCAGGAAACATGTATCCCCTTTTTCTTCCTCTAGGGGCACCCCAAACTGGTTTGCAGCCCTTTTAACAATTTCATTGTAGGAGGCAATGTCATCTGGGGGAGATGCCTTCGAGGGATAGTTGCAGATCTCCTCCTCTGGACTCGGTGTCGAGATCGTTCCATTCGTCCTCAAAGTTTTCTTCATTTTATTCTTCCTCCGGTACGTTATCGTATTCCTCGGGATCTTCGCCTCGAGGTTCCGGCGTTGGTGGGGATTGGAGGTTAGCATCTTCCTCTTCTTCGGCGTCTTCAGCCTCTTCGGCGTCAACGGTTTCCGGTTCGACCTCCAGAGTATTAGGGATTCGATACTCCCTTAATGATTCGTCGAATTCCTTCTTTCTTTGTAATAGCGCAGCCATCTCTTCCCTGAGTCTTCTTTAATTCTTTTTGACTTCGAGGGCCCTTTCGGGTGTCGGATGCCGAGGTCTTCCTTTTCTTTTCGGCGTCGAGGCCTTTTTTGCGGGTTTGTTGTCGTCGACCCTTGGCTTTGGAGTCTTGTGCGATTTTCCCTCTTCGGCAACACTTGGGTGGGTGCCGTGGGTTTCTTTTGTTCGCGGCTGACCTTCGATCGCCTTTTTGTTCGGTGTTGCGGTTGCGTTGGCTGATTTCGGTTCCGCCGGATTTTTGGTTCTTACCTTCTCCGTCTTTTTCTTCGACTCCTTCGCCTTCTTCTCGGCGCAGCTGTTTTCGGTGTCTTTTTCTATAACTTTGACGTCCGATCCTTCATGCGTGGATTCCGCAGGAGCTGCATGCTCCTCTTCGTCGCTCGAGAAATTCATCTCTCTCATGGAAGGTTTCTTCGTTGGCATCGACATCGTGGTGTAGTGGGCCTGTCTCTGATTTCGGCGTGTCCTGAGAGTCTTCGGCAGGAACGCTGCACAGGCCTCACAGTCTTTGTCCTGGTGATCCTCGGGTAGGCAGAGGTTGCACACGGTGTGTGGATTACGCTGTGCGTATTTGTGATCGCACTTTGGGCAGAATTTAAAAGGGGTCTTCTCCATGGCCCCTACCTCGCCATTTGTGGCCCGGAGTGGTCCTCTGGTGTTGAAAAAGGGCCGCTCTGCTTCTGTCTACGACTCTGCGTCGATGATCGATCTCTTCTTGTTGATCCTATCGATGACTATCTTCTTTTCTTCAAGTTTTTTTGGGAAAAACCAACTTTCCTTCGGAGCTTCCCGTCTTGCTTCAAGACCCAACAGCGGAAAAAAGAATCTGAAGATGGCCACCACACACGTCGACCTCCAGGATGCCGTCTGGCGTCATACAGGGGACGTACCTGACACCAAATGGTGGTCGACAGCGACCAAAATAAGAGAAAAAAGAAAAAAAAAAAAGAAAAAAACAAAGACAATTCCGGACTGTTAGAAATGGGGGTCTCTAGTTGGCAATGGCTGGCGCCACTGTCCAATTAGGGACCCTTCTTCCTAAGTCAGGGCAAGTGGGCTACCCCCTTTGATAACCCCTGCTCAACCCTGTGGTAACGTAGCACGAGCAGTTAGGCCTATCTCAGAGGCAGTGTGTGAAGCATTTATGACCACTCAGCGGCGGCAGCTCTCTCTTAGCTGCGGCGGCCCACACAGTTTCAGCGAAGGTTTGGAAGATTCAAATTAAGGCGGGCACTCAGCGGCGGCAGCCCTCTCTTAGCTGCGGCGGCCCACACAGTTCCACAAGGGTTACCAGTTCGCGTTCCTCACAGTAGGACTAGAGGTTCCGGATTACTCGACGGAGGCCTCACCTGCAAGTAGAATTCCTAGCAAAGGAATTTGGGCGGCTGGCGGGGTGAAGTCTAATGTCCCTGAGACTTCAGCAGGAGGCGCTCTCAATTCAGGCCCTTGGGTAGTTTCTTCAGCAAGCTTGGTGAAAGTTTCAAAGTCCTTTCCTCTGTCCGCTCGGAGTTTCCGTCTTGACATCCAGAAGGAACACACCTGAAACAGGATTCAGCGCAGCGTTTTATACCTAAAAAGTCTTTGTTCTCTGCAGTCACAAATCACTGCATCCAGTCAGAACCAGTTCGGTGGGGTCGGGGAGCATTTAGTTTACGAGGCGACATCCTGCCCTTTGGGAATCTGGGGGTCTGCTATCAGACGCCCAGTGGGAGATGGAGCCATCATTCACCTTGCCAGGCACGGCCCTGCTCGGATCAAAGAGTCACCCCTCCCCATACTCTAAATGCCGATCTCTCTCTCCAGCCAGGTCTGACCCAGCTGGCCCTGCTGCTCCAAAACCAGACGGCCAATACACAGGCTAGCAAAAGCCTACAGGAAAGCTTCAGACCAGAAAATACCTAGTTTCTAGTAGAGGCATTTTCGAACACGGGCTACGCTAATAATCCTTACTAAAAGATGCATCTCAATGTTCTGAGCTTAAACATATCAAATTCGACGTTCCTATCAGGTTCCTGGGGGCAGGGAGGATTAAGGCATGCAATACTCAGCCTGCACATTCTGGCCTATGAGAACGGGTGGCCTCGCAATCGTAAACAGTGAAATGGAGGGTAACTCGCTATTAGAACATGCTACACAGACATACTTTCAAAGCTAGCTTCGGTAGGTAGCGCAAATCAGCGCTACCGGCCCACCAGCAGTATTTGGTCTACCAGCCCTGGGCACACGCAGTGCACTGATACTAGGGACTGACAGGTAAACCAAACGAGCCAATTAGGATTATTCCAATTCATACAGTTATCTTTACACAGGGAGCATTCGCGCTGTGTCACTGATTGGCAGTGGCACAGCGCCCAGAGCACCTAAATCCAGCCAACATAAACGGTCAGAAGAGAAAAGAGGAAGGGAGACCCGCGCCAATGATGCCAGGTCTAACACACGTCCCCTCCAGCTGAAATGTGGGGAGAACTAACCATTCCCTTGGGAGTTCTCATCACTAAGGCGGAAAAACCTGGACAGACCGTCAGCATTGGCGTGCTCTGTACCAGGGCGGTGTTCCACCGTGAAATCCATACCCTGTAGGGAAATGGACCACCTCAACAACTTGGGATTCTCCCCCCTCATATGCATCAACCATCTAAGGGGCCTGTGGTCCGTCTGAACCCGGAAGTGAGTCCCAAACAAATATGGCCTCAGCTTCTTCAGCGCCCAGACCACAGCAAATGCCTCACGCTCAATGGCACTCCACCTCTGTTCCCGGGGAAGTAACCTCCTGCTTAGCAAGGCTACCGGTCGGTCTAGTCCCTCCTCATTGATCTGTGACAGAACAGCCCCTATACCATGCTCTGAGGCGTCTGTCTGGACAACGAATTCCTTTGAAAAGTCGGGCGCCTGAAGCACGGGTGCAGCGCACATGGCAGTCTTCAGGGCGTCAAAAGCGTTCTGACACGTGTCAGTCCAGTTTACCTTCTTTGGCTGCTTCTTAGAAGTCAGCTCAGTCAAGGGTGCAACAATGTTACCATATCCTTTGACAAACCTCCTGTAGTACCCCGTGAGTCCTAAGAAGGCTCTCACCTGCGTCGGAGTCTTGGGGGGTTCCCACGCCAGGATAGTTTCAATTTTGGGCTGAAGGGGCGCCACCTGGCCGCTCCCCACCTGGTGCCCCAAATACACTACAGAACCCTGCCCAATCTGGCACTTACTGGCTTTGATTGTGAGGCCTGCCTTCCGCAGTGCCATCAATACCTCCCAGAGGTGGCGCAGGTGGTCCTCCCAAGAGGAGCTAAACACCGCAATGTCATCCAGGTAGGCGGCACTGAAGTCTTCCAGCCCAACCAACACCCTGTTGATCAGCCTCTGAAAGGTGACCGGGGCATTCTTCATTCGAAAGGGCATCACCCGGAACTGGTAGTGCCCATCGGGTGTGGAGAAGGCTGACCTCTCCTTGGCTCCCTCGGTCAAGGCGATCTGCCAATACCCAGACGTCAAATCAAATGTGCTGAGGTATTTGGCAGCCCCTAACCGATCTATGAGCTCATCAGCTCTGGGGATGGGGTGCGCGTCAGTCTTCGTGACTGAATTGAGGCCCCGATAGTCCACGCAGAACCGAAGTTCGGGGGTGGTACCATGCGCTGCAGATTTTGGTACCAGGACCACTGGGCTGGACCAAGGACTGCTAGAGGACTCCATCACCCCAAGGGCAAACATCTTGGTAACCTCATCCTTAATGTAGGCCCTTACCCGGTCAGTCACTCGGTAAGCCTTGTGCTTAATGGGAGGACTGTCCCCGGTGTCCACGTCATGGACACACCAATCAGTGACACTAGGTACCAGGGAGAACAGATCACTGAATTGCCCCACCAGTTGGCGGCAATCACCCTGCTGCTCAGGGGTCAGTGTGGTGAAGAGGACCACACCCTCCACTGACCCATCTCGCTCCCCTGCACACAGGAGGTCAGGAAGGGGCTCGCTCTCCTCCTCCATCCCAGCATCTGTGGCCAGAAGCATGCCCACTTCAGACCTCTCAAAGTGGGGCTTCAGGCGGTTAACATGCAGGACCCGCAAGGGGTTCATGGGAGACTGCAAATCCACCACGTAGGTAACAGGACTCTTGCGCTCCACCACCTCAAAGGGGCCGGTCCACTTATCCTGGAGCGCACAGGGCTCCACCGGGGCCATGACCCAAACCTTCTGTCCAGGCTGAAACTCGATCAGAGTGGCATTCTGATCGTGCCAGCGTTTCATCTCTTCCAGGCTGGTTTCCGGGTTTGCCTCCGCAAGTTTCCTGAAACACAGAGTCTGGTTCCTGAAGGCCAGCATGTAGCTAAACACATCCTGGGGAGGTTTCCTGGGAGATTGCTCCCAGCCTTCCTTGACCAGACTCGGAGGCCCTCTTACCAGGTGACCATAGAGCAGCTCAAAGGGACTGAACCCTAAGGACTTCTGTGGCACCTCACGGTAAGCAAACAACAGGCATGGTAAGAGGACATCCCACTTACGCCTCATGGGCTCGCCTAGGCCCATAATCATGCCCTTAAGGGTCCGGATGAATCTCTCAACCAGCCCATTACCCTGAGGGTGGTAAGGAGTGGTGAACTTATACGTTACCCACACTCCTCCCACAGAGACTTCATGTACTTGGAGATGAAGTTAGTTCCCCTATCGGACACCACCTCTCTGGGGAATCCCACACAGGAGAAAATCCCCATCGGGGGCCGTCACTGTCCTGAGCGGGATGGCCTCAGGGTACAGGGTGGCATGGTCCACCAAGACCAGGATGAACCTGTTGCCAATGGCTGTCTTGGGATCCAGAGGCCCACAATATCAATGCCCATTCTTTCGAATGGGGTGCTTACCACGGGAAAGGGCTGTAGTGGGGCCTTAATCTTCCCCCCACTCTTCCCACTTGCCTGGCAAGTCTCACACGTCCTGCAGTGAGCATCGGAGCTCCTGCGCATCTGGGGCCAATAGAAGTGGGTGACCAGCCTCTCAAAGGTCTTGGTCTGCCCCAGATGTCCGGCCAGTGGCACATCATGAGCCAACCCCAGTAGGAAGGTCCTGAAGCGCTGGGGTACCACCAGCACACGGGATGACCCAGGATCAGCAACCTTAGGCTCGCTGTAAAGGAGGTCGTTCTCCCAATAGATCCAATGTGACCCTGTCTGGTCACCAACTGCCTGGGCGGCGGCCTGTCGCCGCACCCCCTCAAGAAAAGGGCAGGTTCTCTGCTGCTCGCAAAACTCCCCCCTGGAGGGCCCCCCTTCCTGCTGCCAATGGGTCAGCTCCTGTAGGTCCCCCAGTTCGGCCTCTTGTTCCCCTGTAGGTTCCAGGGCATCCCCCTCAAGGTCTGCTCCCTCCGGGACCGTGGGAACCGCGGGGGCCGGTTTCCCACGCCCCTTACCCCTTTTCTTTGAGGCAGGGGCCTGGGCCATACTTTCAGGCTCCAGACCCTCCTGAACATCTTTCTGAGCGGTCATGGACCGAGTGGTCACACATGCCCACTCAGGCAAACCCAACATTTCCAAATGAGACTTTCTCTCCACCGTAGCCCACGGGGAGTTCTCCAGATCGTTGCCCAAAAGACAGTCTACAGGCATGGCGGCCCTCACAGCCACTTGAAGAGTTCCTGCGACCCCCCCTCCCCCACTCGAAGGGAACCTGAGCCACTTCACACTGGCTCTCCCGAGTTGTCTGCTGACACTACGGGGCAGAATGCATGGGGGACAACTTGCTCTTTGGACACCAACCGGGAGCTGACAGCAGTCACACTAGCTCCGGTGTCCCTGAGAGCCTCCACCCTATGGCCATTGATGATCACCCACTGCCGGTACTTCTGAGTTGGTCGGCAGTGTGGGGTTAATGTGGGGTTAGGGACCTTCTCGAAGTCCCCTAGCGAGACAAGGGTTAACTCTACGGGATCCCACCCACCTTGGACCTCCATTTCCTCCCCCCCCCCCCCCCAGGGCTACACCGGCAATCTGGCGGGGTGGTGCACGAGGGGATGCATTGGGGTCCCTCTGGGGACACTGGGGATCATAATACCGGTGGCCCACTTGACCACACTTGAAACAAGTAAGGGGCCCCCTATGAACAGGCCTACCTGTCGGGGACACTGGCTTCTTCTCAGGGGGAGGCTGGGACACCACTGCTTGGTTCCCTTGGGAATTACTTTGGGGCCCTCTCTGGAACTCCCGCCGTTTATCCTTGTCCCTCCCACTTTTCTGCTGGGGACCCTGCCCACCTCAGGCGAAGCCTCCCACAAAACCTTTGCGGACCCGGGTGCTCACCCAGCGGTCCGCCTCCTCAGCAAGCTTCCTAGGGTTAGTCAGCTTGCTATCAATCAGGTGCTGGCGTAGCTCTGGAAAACAGTTACTGGACAAATGTTCCCACGCAAACAAATCATACAATTGCTCGAAAGTTTCCACTTTGCTACCTTTTACCCAGCGATCCATTGCTCTGCAGAAAAAAGACACATATTCAACCCACGTGGTACCCTCTAACTTCTTACAGGTCCTAAACCTCTGCCTGTACATTTCCGGGGTCAAACCATAACAGGTCATCAAAGCTTCTTTCATATGGGCATACACCATCCTGCTCTCCTCAGGCAGGTCCAACAGGGTATCCCTACCATCACTCACAAAGCGCCCCCCACAATCCCGCTCCCCAATCCTGCTCAGGGACCCGGTGGGACACCATTGCTATCTCATATGTGGCAAATCATTGCCCAATATCCTCACTCTTGTGAAAATCCTTAATGACATCCTTAGGAATATAAACGCTACTCTCAGGAGTTACTAACGGTATGCTGCCACCAGAGGGGGAGACCGGGACACTCCTCGCCCTGATCTCTATCTCCCTCAACATTCTCTCATGTTCCATTCTCATTTTATCAAGTTCAATTGACAATCGATTTTTCTCAATGTCTAACTTCTTACTCTCAAGGTCCTTCTGACCTTCCAATTTAGCCATCTCCAAACTATGCCTCCTATCTCTCTCCCTGTCCTCCAGCTCTTCTGGGGTCAGGCTCCTTTGGGATACACTAGTACCTGGATTGGAGGGTGTTCTATCTCCCCTCCCCTCTACTGCGTCATCCGGCTGCCCTCCAGCATTCTCTTCCTCATCCACAGCGGACTCTCTCGCTTCCCGCAAGGCCTTCAGCGCCTTGTGGTACTCCTCCTTCCTAGAGAGACCTATCACGGGGACTGCGAATTGCCTACAAAAAGACTTCAGCTGTTTGGCAGTATAGGTATCTAATCTTCCCTCCTCAAAGGCGAGATACTCCGAAGCATTGGAGGTTGGCCTTCCCATATTAGCAGTACTCATGGCTGCGATCAACAATTCAATACTCAACAACCAACAAAAAAAAATTCGGAGAGAGAAAAAAAAATCCGCGTGTGTCTGCGCTTTGGTCTGTACTCACTAGTGGTGTCTACCAGTTATTGTACGTGGATCATAAATGCAAGTTCTGATCCTCACCGCTGCCCGCCAATGTTAGAAATGGAGGTATCTAGTTGGCAATGGCTGGCGCCACTGTCCAAATAGGGACCCTTCTTCCTAAGTCAGGGCAAGTGGGCTACCCCCTTTGATAACCCCTGCTCAACCCTGTGGTAACGTAGCACGAGCAGTTAGGCCTATCTCAGAGGCAGTGTGTGAAGCATTTATGACCATGCACAACAAGGCAGTAACGACACCACAAAAGGACACAACTCGAGTAGGTTTAGAAAAAATAGTATCTTTATCTAAGGTTTAGTACGAGACTCTCAAAAGCGTTTTAACCGATTACAATGCACGTAAATCAGTAGGGACTTAAAAAGGGCAATACGTATTCACCAGAACGTGGCACTGACTGAGTTCAAGGCCTGGGTCTACGCGACCCGTTGCGCACCAGATACCTGCCGTTGGACGGGGACCCAGCACGTAGCTTCTCGAAGAAGCGGAGACGGTGACAGGCGGACTCCCAGCGACCACAGTTCTGGATGGCAGTGGTCCGCAAAGTGCACTCGCAATGATTCGGGCACTCCGGGACAGGCGGGCCCTCAGCGGCAGCAGCACGCGGCTGCGGCGGCCCGGGCTGGTGGTGGCGATGACTCTCGTCGTGCAGCTTCGTGGTGGGCTCGTGGCGGCAGCAGCGCTCTTCTAGCTGCTGCGGCCCACGGGACGATTCACGATGGAGCAAGGTTGACAAAAGTCGTGGGCACTCAGCGGCGGCAGCTTTCTCTTAGCTGCGGCGGCCCACAGGACAAATTCCAATGATGCAAAATTAGCACGGGTGCGAGCACTCCACGGCAGCAGCTCTCTCTTAGCTGCGGCGGCTCACAGGACAAATCACGATGGAGCAAGGTTGACAAAGACGTGGGCACTCAGCGGCGGCAGCTCTCTCTTAGCTGCGGCGGCCCACAGGACAAATTCCAATGATGCAAAATTAGCAAGGGTGCGAGCACTCCGCGGCAGCAGCTCTCTCTTAGCTGCGGCGGCTCACAGGACAAATCACGATGATGCAAAGTTAGCAGGGGTGCGAGCACTCAGCGGCGGCAGCTCTCTCTTAGCTGCGGCGGCTCACAGGACACTCACGATGATGCAAAATTAGCAAGGGTGCGAGCACTCCGCGGCAGCAACTCTCTCTTAGCTGCGGCGGCCCACACAGTTTCAGCGAAGGTTCTGAAGATTCAAATTAAGGCGGGCACTCAGCGGCGGCAGCTCCCTCTTAGCTGCGGCGGCCCACACAGTTTCAGCGAAGGTTCTGAAGATTAAAATTAAGGCGGGCACTCAGCGGCGGCAGCTCTCTCTTAGATGCGGCGGCCCACACAGTTTCAGCGAAGGTTCGGAAGATTCAAATTAAGGCGGGCACTGAGCGGCGGCAGCTCTCTTAGCTGCGGCGGCCCACACAGTTCCACAAGGGTTACCAATTCGCGTTCCTCACAGTAGGACTAGAGGTTCCGGATTACTCGACGGAGGCCTCACCTGCAAGTAGAATTCCTAGCAAAGGAATTCGGGCGGCTGGCGGGGTGAAGTCTAATGTCCCTGAGACTTCAGCAGGAGGCGCTCTCAATTCAGGCCCTTGGGTAGTTTCTTCAGCAAGCTTGGTGAAAGTTTCAAAGTCCTTTCCTCTGTCCGCTCGGACAGAGTTTCCGTCTTGACATCCAGAAGGAACACACCTGAAACAGGATTCAGCGCAGCGTTTTATACCTAAAAAGTATTTGTTCTCTGCAGTCACAACTCACTGCATCCAGTCAGAACCAGTTCGGTGGGGTCGGGGAGCATTTGGTTTAGGAGGCGACATCCTGCCCTTTGGGAATCTGGGGGTCTGCTATCAGACGCCCAGTGGGAGATGGAGCCATCATTCACCTTGCCAGGCACGGCCCTGCTCGGATCAGAGAGTCACCCCTCCCCATACTCAAAATGCCGATCTCTCTCTCGAGCCAGGTCTGACCCAGCTGGCCCTGCTGCTCCAAAACCAGACGGCCAATACACACGCTAGCAAACGCCTACAGGAAAGCTTCAGACCAGAAAATACCTAGTTTCTAGTAGAGGCATTTTTCAACACAGGCTACGCTAATAATCCTTACTAAAAGATGCATCTCAATGTTCTGAGCTTAAACATATCAAATTCTACGTTCCTATCAGGTTCCTCGGGGCAGGGAGGATTAAGGCATGCAATACTCAGCCTGCACATTCTGGCCTATGAGAACGGGTGGCCTCGCAATCGTAAACAGTGAAATGGAGGGTAACTCGCTATTCGAACATGCTACACAGACATACTTTCAAAGCTGCTTCGGTGGGTAGCGCAAATCAGCGCTACCGGCCCACCAGCAGTATTTGGTCTACCAGCCCTGGGCACACGCAGTGCACTGATACTAGGGACTGACAGGTAAACCAAACGAGCCAATTAGGATTATTCCAATTCATACAGTTATCTTTACACAGGGAGCATTCGCGCTGTGTCACTGATTGGCAGTGGCACAGCACCCAGAGCATCTAAATCCAGCCAACATAAACGGTCAGAAGAGAAAAGAGGAAGGGAGACCCGCGCCAATGATGCCAGGTCTAACATGGACCCAACCACTAGATGGCGGAATGATGCACAGCATGTGAATCCAGAAAAGGATTCACGCTGCAAAACTGACATTAAGAGCCGAGGTGGCGCCTACATAACGACGCGGATGTCACGATTAAGAAGAAGACGCCAATGACATCACGCGGAGTCGACCGACGCCACCTATCGGCGTGCAGGGGTACTGCTCAAGAAAAATCTTCTGGATCCAGTCTGATGCCTGGGAAGTTCACCGGTAAGGAATCTGCAGCTACAGTCTCTATCAGATATAGATGTTAATTAACAGGAAGGGCTTACCTGCAGAAGGAATAAGTATCAGTCCCTGAATATCTGGTGATGGAAGTGACAACTTCGTTACAGACCAAATCAATGCAATATTTAGCCAAATTTTACTTTCAATCACATTCTTCTGGTGCGAGCACCAGAAGGATTTTCTTCATCAATGTGGTGGGCAAACCATTCACGTCCACTGCACTACAAAGGTAATATGGTGGATGTGAACTGTTTGTCCACCTCATTAAACCGGTTAAGAGAAGTTACTTACTCTACCTGTAAATTCCTCACCTCATGAAACCTCCCAGGTGTTAGACCAGATCTGGAAACTTGAAACAACTGTCCCGCACCAGGAGGTGGCGCCACTGCTTCAACTGGGCTCTAGCTCCCTTTTCTTGATGAGATGTCACAGAACCATATAGAATGTATCAGGGCTATATAAGCCGCCCATGCTGACATCAGTTCCTTCCCTTTTTTCCCACGTCCTTAGAGGAGGATATGAGATGAACGAAGAACCAGCATGACCGTATCAAAAATCCACTATAAACCAAGTAACTACAAATGCCATCGATATAGCTAGGAAGCCCCGAAGAAGAACTGCAATCTGAAATATCAAAAAGGTTGCAAGGGCTTCAAAGTGCAAGGGCCTCTGAAGCCTCAACATTCACCTCCCGACAGAGGCATAAACGTCAGCAAATCAGGAGAGGCCACGTAAGTGAAAACCAACACCACAGAATTTTGCTCACCAGTCACCTGGCGAAGGCACAGGACTGCCAAATACAGCAGATCAAAAACAACCAACGGGTTACCAAGTAGCATCTGATGTCCCCTACATAGAAGATGAGGCAGAGCCCCAACCGGCAGGCATCTCAGCCAACCACAGAGGGTGCGCACCAGGAGACACAGGCATCAGACTTGTGCACGAAGAGACAGTGCACCTATTGTACAACAACCAAGAGTAGAGGAAAAAAGCACCAGCACAGACTGGCTAGAGACCACCCAAACAAGGAATAGCCAAACTTCTGATATGCAACAGACTACCACACCAAAAATGTGCCCAAAAAAGGGTGGGCGTTTGGGAGAACCAATGCCCAACAAGACCCACAGCACCTGAATAAACACTGCCACGTGGGACACACCAGTACAAGGTAATCACACTACTGACTGATGCCAAAGCAATGGAACAACCACTGAAAATATGCATAGACCACACTTACCCTGCCAATAGGCACAGCGCGTGTCAAAGGATGATGCCCCAGGTGCCCCCACAGGAGCCCCTACAGACAAAAATGACCATCCACACCAGTCAATCAAAAAGAAGGAGCATGTGAGTAGCCAGGAAGATCCAACCATCGAAAGACGCAGAAACTGAAAGTGTGTGCATGTAGGAAGAAAATTATGCCACAGCTCTGGCAAAACAATGGTGTCTCTTCTCCCACTGAGCTGCTCTTCACCAGTCTGGTACCCTGTAGGTTGGAACAATCAGCCATGGACATTCTGCCAACCAGCATGAGTTAGAAGCCAATATGAAGACCAAGAACTCACCTTGCAACCATTTGCCTTAAATTCAACACTCCCTCAGAAGGCGTTGGCAAGACACAGAGCACCAACAAGGGCAATCCTGAGGAACAGCTGCTTTCAGAGGAACACCCTGCCAGACAACCAGGTGTGTGACAAGACAGCAATAGGACGCAAAAGGCCAATGTGGTTACACAGCTAGAGAGGAGAGTCCAAAGGAAAAAAGGAAAGTGTCGAAAACCCCTCCAAACCAAGGAGGGGACCATGATCAGGCCATGATCAGGCACACTCCAGGAATGCTCCAGGCCAATATTTGAAGAACAATCAAAACAAGAACCCAGTCATCACATCTGATGTATATTCATCCTCCACGCAAACCTTCAAACGGTTGGCGTCATCCAAAACAGCCTCTCTGTGCAATGGAGCAAGGGCAACAAAAAGTGGAGCTTAGGGTGACACTAGTCCCTGGCACCAAGCCAAGGGAACTGGCATGGCCTCTAGCTGCACACCCAGAACCTGCAAGGTTGGCCGAAAAAAGAAACAGATAGCTCGACAAGAACTAAGGTAAGAGCCACCGGAGGGATCAAGAGGCCTAATGGCCGAAAGAGGGGGTCGAAAGAGGGCAGCACTGGACATGGACAGCAATGGACATGGAGCTGGAACATGGGCAGGCACCTGCGCCAGGCCTCTATCTGACTGGGGAGGAGCAAAGTCTGAGGACGACACCAAGCCTAAGTTAGGGAATAATGCAAGAGACAAAGAGACCTAATCTGGGAGTGGCAAAGGACTCAAGTGGGGAATTATTACAGAGGACAATGCCACTTGAGCAGACAGAGGTGAAGATCACCTTCGGTAGGCTCCAAGAGTAAAAACATGTCTTCAGAGCCATTATGCAAGCCTTCCTGGAGTCTGGCCTGGGGGGGCTATGGTGCTCCTGACCTGCACGTTCCCTTGAAGATATCCATAGGAGGATTATGAAGACAATTGTGCAACAAGACAAGGTGCAAACTGACACCAGAGTTCAATCACTGTTGCAGAAAAATTAGATGTGTGTACTCCGGATCAGTATTGAATGGCATGAAAAAAATCTTATTGGGCTCTGTAATGTCAAGTCCTAGGAGGAGCGTTAATCCTGTTTACCCTACACAAACCTCCCTTTAAATTGGGATTTCATTTTTTATTCGAAAGATATTCCGCCAAGGCTTAGTTTTACCTGTGTTACACCTGTAACCATTTACTGGTTGTTGTAGTCTTTGCCCGATCTTCTGCTTCACGGGACGGTCACCGTGCTGGTGTGTTTGCGAGCGGCGCCCCACATTGGAGGCGCGATAATAGACATCTACTTGTACTCCACCACTCGGGGACCTCAGACGGTGTTTTTCTCCAGCTATGTCGATAAACCGGTAACATCGTGATTCCTTTGATCCTACTGGCCACACACTTGCTCCTGTCATCATCTGATGCATTTTTTCAGTTGCAATAAGCAGTGGATTACAGTGACTTATTGCCTGGCATCCTCATTGTGTATCATCTGGCTTCCCATTTTGGACCGTTTATCATGTACAGCGCACGTTCCATTCAGCTCTGATCAGATTTGATGAAAGAACTTATCATTCCACATCGGGTTTGAGGTTTTTTTGCAGTAACATCTCAGAAGTCATCTCTTCTGTTGCACCTTACGAGGTTTTTCATTGACTCACACATGGCTTCCTGATGAAGGCGCATAGCCGAAACGCGCGTAGGACACAGAACCTCAAGAGCCATGCCAACATTGATTGTCCTCTGTATATATTGAAGTGATTTTTCACTTATCTTGTATGTTTTGACAACAAGGAAAACAATCGAAATACTGTGAATATTTCCGTCTCAAAAACATACACTATTGACATTGTGCAAATTGTATTTGACAATGGGTCAATATCAGAACTGTTTTTTTAATTTTGGTGCTTGATTACGGAGTAACATTGCACGCAGAGGGCAACATGTTTTTTCCTTTAATGTGTACAGTCAGCAAAAATCATTTATAATAATAAAAATAATAATAAATATTTTTTGATACCACTAAACAGAGTTTGCATGTTCTTGTTATGATATGTAATATCAAGGTCCACGTTCATTTTCAACATTCCTAAATTGTGATATTTACATTTTGTTGTAGTCTAGGGCACCATTTTTTATCCTCCATGTATGAATTTATAGATATTTGTAGAGTGAAAACCCAGGCAGAGAGTAATAGAGCCCTATATAAGGGCAGAAGACAAGAGTTAAAATTCAGGCTTGTTTAGAAGGAAGGACTAAGTTCCTACTGTTCTTTGAAGAGGTGGGTCAGTTATGATATTGATGACAATCTGTTCTTCAAAACACGGCAATCCTTTTAGTAGCTACTACATTCTTAGTCCTTCAGCTCTCCTTGCTTTTCATACCTAGTATGCATTTCCTATTCATAGTAGTGGACTTTGAGATCTGCCTTTTAAAAAAATGAAATCTGGGCCCATCTGTAGTGCTGTGTAGGTCCCACCCAAAACATTTTCTTCAAACGGACATTTCATTTGTACGAACTAGAAACTAAACAAATTTTGAAACATAGAAGTGCTTCTACAAATGTGTTCATACACTTTATTGGCAAAGCTTTAAATAAAGACAAAAAACTGAGAATATTGAGGGATCACTGCCCTGTAACCCTAAACAGAATCCATCAGTATTAACCAGAGGTTTTTTAGTGTGCTATAGAAGGACTTTGATGACATTTAGTGTAAACAAAAAATCACTGAGATTAGGATCAGTCTATCTAAATTAAAAGTTTTGGATCAACTAAACGTGGCTGAATCTTTAATCAAGAAACAAGGATAAAGGCAGTTTCACCGTCATGGACCAACCTCGGCGTAAAGAGCAAATTCTAAAAGTATTCAGTGAGAGCTAAAATGCTCCAAACATAACCAACAATTTTAAGTACAACAATCACAATAAATGTACCCAAATAAGGCTTGGCAGTTCGGGCTGGACTGTTCCCATGAGCCACAGGGTCAGACTGATTTGCATATGGCCATGTCTGAACTGGGGTGGCGGAGTGAGCTAAAGAATGATGATGGATTAAACCCAGATCAGTTGACTGGGGGTGAGTGCTTGCAATGTTCAACACTCCGTCCATCATCCCCTTTGGTTTTGCATTGTTCGCCCTAAGTTGGCAGGGTATGCCCAGACGTGGGTCCCTTGCTCACTTAGCCACTGGATTCAAGATAGCCTGGCTGATGAGGGCTGTGAGCCCGAAACCGGTCCCAGGATGCTTGTTTCCGGTCCAGGGAAGACATGGCTTGGCAGTTCGGGCTGGACTGTTCCCATGAGGCACAGGGTCAGGCTGATTTGCCTATGGCCATGTCTGAACTGGGGTGGCGGAGTGAGCTAAAGAATGATGATGGATTAAACCCAGATCAGTTGACTGGGGGTGAGTGCTTGCAATGTTCACCACCGTCCATCATCCCCTTTGGTTTTGCATTGTTCGCCCTAAGTTGGCAGGGTATGCCCAGACGTGGGTCCCTTGCTCACTTTGCCACTGGATTCAAGATAGCCTGGCTGATGAGGGCTGTGAGCCCGAAACCGGTCCCAGGATGCTTGTTTCCGGTCCAGGGAAGACATGGCTTGGCAGTTCGGGCTGGACTGTTCCCATGAGAAACAGGGTCAGACTGATTTGCATATGGCCATGTCTGAACTGGGGTGGCGGAGTGAGCTAAAGAATGATGATGGATTAAACCCAGATCAGTTGACTGGGGGTGAGTGCTTGCAATGTTCAACACTCCGTCCATCATCCCCTTTGGTTTTGCAAATAAACCATTGGCACAAAGTTGCAATGATGACAAACTCGCCAATATTGTCTTAAGAGTTTTCCGCTCAACCCAGGGCTATATTCCTTTTAGAACGCTTTTAAAACAAAATTAAAAGATCTCCCATGAAGTCCACTTTAAGTGGAAGTGAATCTACATTTTCCCCCCTGAGTTACATTGTACAGAAATATTAAAATATGCACCAATATTAAAGACAACAGATTATTTTATTAAATTACAACACACAGCCACATAAAGGATGGATCTAGACCTATATCATAACAAATTTGTAGAGTAATAGCCCAGAAGGGGAAGATATTCAAGCAGTGGTAGAAACATCATGTGAGATTTCTGGAATAGGTTCTGAATTTCTCCTCAATTTGATTAATCGGAGTCTGTTCCACAATTACCTCACTTATGAGGAAAAAAAAGAAAACTTCTATTGACATACCACTGGTACAACACTGGGCAGCAACATGGTGCGATTATACACAAATACCCTCATGCACAGTCTCGACAAGACTTCACATTACAACCTGTTGAGTGGGGCCCCATATTTACAAAAAATGGTGTCTTTTTCTAGATGATTTTTTTTTGCATTTCGCCGGGAACCTTAAAGTCAAAAAATTGAAATTAATTTAAAGAAAAAAAATGGATTAAACCCAGATCTTTGTGACTGGGGGTGAATGTTTGCATTGTTCAGCATCTGGT
The DNA here is from genome assembly GCA_963921515.1 of Calotriton arnoldi. NCBI lineage: Eukaryota > Metazoa > Chordata > Amphibia > Caudata > Salamandridae > Calotriton > Calotriton arnoldi. Next base: position 626,728 of record CAWUFW010009014.1, read on the forward strand.
CCATCATTTGTTCTTTTTGCTTTTGTCGCCCAAACTGTTTGAAGTGGCATAAAAGCCATCAAGATACCATCTTCTATGTTATTAGTTAATATTACTAATTTAATCCAACTAGAACCTATGAAGTTGAAAGACTTCTGAGCAAGCAGAATCAAAACTATAAAGAAATGCCAAAGTGCAGTGGGCCTCCAAATTGGGAGATAGAGCAGAAAGCAATGTGTAGATCTCATTGCATCTGTATTTTGTCAATAGAAATTATCATCTGTATATTGCATGTTGGGCCAATTGCTGATCAGTAGGATCTACAGGATTCAACTTCAAGTCAGAACTTTCCAGGCAAAAGCAGCTTATAAGAAGCATGAGCCCAGAGGACCATGGACTTTTAGACATACTACCGGTAGGCTTATGGAATAAACACAGACAATTGCTGCATTAGTCATTAAATAGTTTTCAGGCAGATGTCTGTGCCCACGTGCCATGAATTCAGAACCATTTGGCTAACCTCAATAATTCCACAAAGTGATAAAAGGCCTAGCTTTGCTCATGTTGAAAAGTCTTCTTTAAAAGGTGGCACAAATGCCAGTCTCACAAAGTCAACTCCGGAACGTTCAAAATTCCAATATGCTTAGTCAATAGAGCTTCTCAGCATCGGAAAGTATGACTGCATTTGTAACACTAAGTAGGGGACCAAGGAAACGGTTAGGAAAGGCATAAAGGAGTTTCTGCAACCACCACTTAATGAATACATTGGAAATTCATGATCCTCTCCTGTTTACAGGATATGCTATGTCATTTGCTAAATAGAACTCATATAAATGAATTTACAGGGAACCTATGGTAGCACAACAACTACATGTTGTGGAATAAATAATGAGGTTCCGTTGATGGCTGGAAGCAATCAAATTTGTTTTGATAGGCTGCCAGTGCAAGCTCTGCGGTTCTTCAGGAAAGATGGCGGTGGAAAGATGTGATGATCCCTTTCCTGAGCTATATGGAGTGCAAGATGTAGAGTGTACTCCAGAAAACAACTGAATGTAAGCGACCTCGTGCCCATAGTAGGCACGTGGGGAAAAAAAAAAAATCAAGGATAGGTGAAGAAGTGGATAAGACATTATGATGGGGGTTCTACCATTAAGAGGTTAGACTGTGCTCAATGGCAGAATGAAGGCTGAATTCCAAAATATGTATTTCTACTTTTTCTAGAGGATGTCCAGTACTGCTGGAGCCAGCAATGATATGTCTGGCACTTGTGCTAGAGTGAATAGGAAACCCAGATCTTTAGCTTCCAACTGCATGCCTAGGTCAAACTCGGACGCTAACTTGCTCTTCAGAATCAACTAATTGTCTCCAACGGTTATGAGGCCATCAGTTTAGCTGGGGTAGTTTCTCGTAGTGTCATTACTCTTGTAGGTCAAAATCAGGAAGAAAGCCGAGTATTCCTCCCACCCCTTAACCATGTAAGAAATGTATTGGTTTTGTGGGGCCTAGATTTGAAAGATGGTTTCCTAGGTCCTAGTTGGTCACTAGATTGGCAGGGAAAATAGTCTCACATCCCTTATGTATTAATTTTGGTGACTGAATGTACTCCTCAAACATCCTTGGGTGTTTGGGAAAGTGCTGCCACTCCCTAGCGATAGTCTGTCCTTGAATTGTTCACTCTGTTGTGCCTTTAATTTGGCTACCGCCCTTTTCTGGAGGAGCTGTTTTTGCTTCCTTTTGCAGGCCTTCTGGACTCTTCTGTGCTTTTTGGAATCATCCCCATTACAGGTGGCATATTTTCATTTTAAGAGATTGATGTCGGGCAGAGTAACTCTGAAATCAATGTCTATGGGCATAACACTGTCTACCTCCATGAACGTGGCTCCAGTGAGGTCATATCATGTGATAAGCAAGAAAGCTCGAGTCCCAGGATGTTGCGGTCATTGTCAAAGGGGCCATGAAGTTATCCAGATTGGGTGAATGCTCCCCGAGCCAGAGGAGTACTCTGGGGAGAAGCCAAGTTATTTATCAGGTCCAGGACTAGAGAGGATCATGACTTGAAGTTACAGTTTCACTCCCCTTTTGGGCATCGGATCTGGAGCTTAGAAAGACACTCTTGGCCATTTCCTTAATTTTCATATTCATTGTGTGGTTATAAAAAGTAGGCAGAGTTGTGCTCCGTTTCAGCATTCCGTCCAAAAAAATCATTTGTTTGCTGTAACACGTTTCATAATACATCACCCTAAATTGTTATTTCTTTCTTGCTCTGTCAGAAAAAGTCTTGAATTGTGATCAGGATACAGGCAATACACAAAATCCTGGTGTTGGGTCATTGTTCAAGAAGTTCCTCTGGCAGCACAGGGCACAAGCCTTGAAAAAAGGCTTTTTTAGGTTCCATTATCGGGCAGTCAGTGTAATTACCTAAAAGTCTCATACTGATAAGTCCCAGAACTGTTGGCAGAAGCAGCAGTAGTGAGGAATAGGATATAAATTCAGAAGATTTAGAACTGGGTCAGCGACAGGTCACCAAGTCAGAATAGAGTGCTAAGTGAATCTACTGAGGGTGTAGCCCTCAGGCATAGCCTGGTCTTTTCCCACTGTGAATCGACCTAGAGGACAGGGTTACTAACTTTAGAAAAAATCAGTATGGCACACTTAGAATCTTGATCACTTAGCAAGGTAGTGGGAGTAAAGTTAGATCCACTGGTCACCTCTGAGGCATTTTTCTTGGTTCCAGTAGACCAGAGCACGATAGTCTGTTAGATGTACATGCTTCCTTGTTAGAAGGACCAGTGAGTCTCAGAAGTCCTACATGCATTCTCCCATCTTAGAAGGACCATCCCCAATTGTCAGGATAACCTTCAGCAAAAAATGAAACACCCAGACAGCATATGAAAGGAAATGATCCCTCACCACAGACTACAGAGACTGTCTCACTTTTCTCTGCATCCTATTCCTGAAAATTCAGTGAGGTGAAAAAACCAAATATGGAGTGAAATTTAAGATGTTCATTGAGGGATCGAAAGAAGGCACAACGCTTGCAGTCTGCCAGGTGTGCTCTGGCCCCCATAATGATGGTAAAGATAGAGGTGTGAGAGCCAGTGGGCATGTAAGAGGGGAAAACCCTGCAGGAGCATTCAAATTAACTCTGCGGTTTTATATATATATATTCATTTTCTGGTATCCAGCCTTATAAGCCCAACATTTTGGAAGAATGAAAACACACAATTAACAGTAATGTAAAAACAATAAAATAACAGATATTTACTGCAGTAGAGCAATATATAAGGAAAATGCTACTTACCAGTATGCATCTGTTCTTGGCATGTAGAGCTGCAGAATCACATACTTGTGCATAGATCGCCATCTGGTGGTAGGCTCGGATGTTTGCAGTTTGTTGTTGTATTGGAAGAAGTCTTTGTAGTCACGAGATAGGTGACTCCTCCCTTGGACGATAGTGCGCATGGGCATTGACTCCATCCTCAGTTTGTTTTTCGCCATGAAGGGAAATGATGGAGTTTGTAAGAAACAGAAAAGATGTCCATGTGTAAGTATCTAAGTAAGATAACGCTGGAACAGATAGAGGTACCGGGGAGGCGGGTGAGCGTATGTGATTCTGCAGCTCTACATGCCAAGAACAGATGCATACTGGTAAGTAGCATTTTCCGTTCGAGGCATATGAGCTGCAGAATACATACTTGTGCATAGACTGTATAGCAGTGCTCTCCCTTAGCGGTGGTTACCTGTATCTGTTGTAGTGGTCTGAAAAAGTGTTTTAAGAACAGCCTGGCCCACAGAAGCTTGTTGTTTTGCCTGCACATCTACACAATAGTGTTTGGTGAAGGTGTGTGGCGTAGACCATGTTGCTGCTTTACAAATGTCATCTAAGGGAATGTTCCCTAAGAATGCCATGGAAGCCCCTAGTTTGCGTGTTGAATGCGCTCTAGGTGGAAATGTTAATGTGCGTTTTGCTTTGTGGTAGCATATTTGAATACATTTGACTATCCACCTGGCAATTCCAGCTTTGGAAATTGGGCTTCCTTTATGAGGTGGAGAGAAAGCTACAAACAGTTGGTTTGTCTTCCTAAAAGGTTTAGTTCTGTCAATGTAATAAAGTATAGCTCTTTTGACATCAAGTGTGTGAAGAGCCCTCTCTGCTACGGAATCTGGTTTTGGGAAGAAAACGGGTAATTCCACAGATTGATTAAGGTGGAAAGCAGAGATTACTTTGGGAAGGAACTTTGGATTTGTTCTAAGAACCACCTTGTTATGATGCATTTGTAAGAATGGTTCTTGTATGGTTAAAGCCTGGATCTCACTTACTCTTCTGAGAGAGGTGATTGTGACAAGGAAAGCTACTTTCCATGTAAGGAACTGCAGTTCGCATTTGTGTAGAGATTCAAATGGGGGACCCATGAGCCTAGTAAGGACAATGTTTAAATTCCACACTGGAGATGGTGGGATTGTGGGAGGAATTATCCTTTTAAGGCCTTCCATAAACGCTTTGATGGCAGGTACCCTAAATAATGACAAATGTCTGTTTTGTAGGTAAGCAGCAAGGGCAGCAAGATGTAGTCTTATGGATGTGTATGCCAGATTACATCTTTGTAGATGCAGTAAATAACAAATTATGTTCTGAATTGAAGCATCTAGTGGGTCAATTTTGTTGTGATTGCAGTAAATGACAAATCTTTTCCATTTGGCTGCATAACAAGCTCTAGTAGTAGGGCGTCTAGCTTCCTTAATAATGTTCATACAGTCCGGTGGAAGGTTGAGGTAACCGAACTCTAGGACTTCAGGAGCCAGATTGCTAGGTTTAGTTGAGCTGGATATGGATGTCTTATCTCTCCACGGTTCTGTGTCAGAAACTTTGGGGAGAGGTGTAACTTTTGGTGTGGAACTACTGAGAGTTCCAGGAGTGTTGTGAACCAAGGTTGCCGGGCCCATGTTGGAGCAACCAGGATCATCTTGAGAGACTGTTGTTTGAGCTTGCGCACCACTAACGGAATGAGTGGGAGTGGCGGAAAAGCGTACGCAAATCTGCCTGACCAGTTCATCCATATCGCATTACCTTTGGACAATGGGTGTGGATACCTGGCGGCGAAGGTTGGGCATTTTGCGTTTGCATGTGTGGCAAACAGATCTATGTCTGGGTGGCCCCACATTTGAAAGAACGGAAGAAGAACTTGTGGATGAAGTTTCCATTTGTGCATTTGTTGTGTCTGACGACTGAGCAGATCCGCAATCTGACTGTGTACCCCTGGAAGATGTTCTGCTAGAAGGTATATTTTTTGTGGGATGGCCCATTTCCATATGCTTTGCGCTAGTTGGGAAAGCTGTAAAGAATGTGTCCCCCCCTGTTTTTGTATGTAATACATTGCTGTCATATTGTCTGTTCGGACAAGGACAGTTTTGTTGATGAGATGTGTCTGGAATGATTTTAATGTTAGAAAGATTACCAGTAACTCCAGGTGATTGATGTGGAGCACTTTTTGTTGAGGGGTCCACTTGCCCTGAATCGTATGGTTTAGGAGATGGGCTCCCCAGCCGGTGAGCGATGCGTCCGCTGTTAGCACTATCTGTGGAACTGGGTCTAGGAACGGCCGCCCTTTGGAAAGGTTTTGTGTGTTCCACCACTGCAGAGAGCGATGAATGCGGCTGTCCACCAACACCAGATCTGAAATTTGCCCTTGAGCCTGGTTCCACTGACGTGCTAAACATTCTTGTAAAGGGCGCATCTAAAGCCTTGGGTGTGGTACTATGAAAATGCAAGAGGCCTTCATTCCTATTAGCTGCATAAACACTCGAGCTGGTAGTGAGTGTTGAGGTTGAAATTTTGTTATGAGGGTTTGCATACTGGCTATTCTGACTGAATTGGGGTATGCCAGTGCTTTTGAAGTATCTATTGTGGCCCCTAGATACTGATGTATGTGGGACGGTTGAAGATATGACTTGGTGAGGTTTATTGTGAACCCCAAGTCGTGAAGCAAGTGAATTGTTTGTAGAGTGTGGTGAACACACTGGCTGTATGACTTGGCTTTTATGAGCCAGTTGTCCAGGTATAGGAAGACATGAATTTGTTGTCTTCGCAAGTGGGCGGCTACTACTGCCAGACACTTTGTGAAGACTCTGGGTGCTGTGGCCACTCCAAATGGGAGGACCTTGAATTGATAGTGCTGACCGTCCACTATGAACCTTAGATATTTCCTGTGAGCAGGGTGTATAGGAATATGGAAGTAGGCGTCCTTGAGATCTAGAGTGGCAAGGAAATCGCCTTGTTGGAGCAGTGGGAGGACCTGTTGAAGGGTGACCATGTGAAAATGGTCTGATTGTATGTAGATATTCAAAGGTCTGAGGTCCAATATTGGTCTGAGAGTACCGTCTTTTTTGGGGATGATAAAATAAAGGGAGTAAACCCCTGTGCCTTGATGCTGAAGGGGAACAGGTTCTATTGAATGCTTTTGAAGAAGTGAGAGAACTTCTTGTTTGAGGAGCGTTAGATGTTCCGTGGACATTGGACGTTGTTTGGGAGGTATGGTTGGGGGAGTTGCGGTAAGTTCCAGGCAGTAACCATACTGGATAATTTGTCTTACCCACCTGTTTGTAGTGATGGAGTTCCAGACAGGTAGGAACTGTGAGAGCCTTCCTCCGACCGGAGTGGAATGGTCTAGAGGGAGAGGAGGGAAGTCATTGTTTGGTAGTAGGGGAGGTTCGGTTATTGTTACCTCGACCTCTACCCATGCTATTATTGCCTCTGTACCCTCCTCTGAAATATGGCTTGTTAGGTGATGTTTGTGTGGGACTCTTGTAGGTGGAGGAAGTGTCTGTGCTAATGTTTTTGGATGCGCCCCTATAAAAGGAGCGACGAAAGGAACTTCGTGGTGTTTGAGACTGTAATGCTCCTATAGATTTTGCAGTGTCTGTCTTTTTTCATTTTTTCCAAAGCTGTATCCACAGCTGGGCCAAAGAGGTGCTCTTGATCGAACGGCTGATTAAAAATAGTTGTTTGCACTTCTTGCTTAAACCCAGAAATGTGCAACCATGCATGTCTGCGAAGTATGACACTGGTGTTGAGAGATCTAGATGCGGTGTCTGCTGCAACGAGGGCACATTTGATAGATGCATTGGTAATTAATTTGCCCTCTTGGACCAGATCGTTGGCCTTGGCTTTGTATTGGTCAGGTAAATGTTGAATAAGGTCTTCGAGCTCTTCGTAGTGAGCCCTGTCGTATCTGGCAAGCAATGCATGTGCATTAGCTATTCGCCAGTGATTGGCTGCTTGGGAGGCAACTCGTTTATCTGATGCATCTAGCAATTTAGACTCTTTGTCTGGAGGTGGAGCATCACCAGAGGTTTGGGAATTAGCACGTTTTCTTGCATTTGCGACTAACAAAGAATCTAAAGGGAGTTGTCCTTTATTGTAAATTGGATCGTTGGGGGCAGGCTTGTACTTTATCAATCCGAGGATTGAGGATCCTGGTCCTAACAGGGTCTTTAAATATGTCTGGTGCATGTTTAATGACACCTTTAAGCATGGGCAATGTATGAATTGTTTTTTGTGACTGAGCAAATGTGTCAATTAGGAAGTCTTCGTCCATGGGGTCTGAATGGAGTTCAACACCGTGATATTGCGCAGCCCTATTAATGAGCTGACTAAATCCTATATTGTCATCTGGGGGGGGGAAGGCCTAGATGGGTATACATCCGGATCAGGAAGGTCCGGAGGATCTGTGGGATTGTTGTAATCGTCCCATGTATCCTGTGGTGGAGTAGTGTCATCATCAGGGTCATCTAAAGGGTCCTTATCGTGTCCACCCCCGTCCCCTAGATCATCCTCATCCTCTAGTGAGTATGGAAGTATTGGAGAGAGTCTAGGAGAGTGTATAGGAGAGTTTGTAGGAGACAAAGGTTTGGTAGGAAGAATAGGAGAAGAGGGTCTTAGGGGTGAAGTTGCAAAGTCCCTTTTCTTCACAGGTACCTCAGGAGGGTGTGAGGTATCAGATTTCCTCTTCTTTGTTGGGAGACTGACAATATGGCCTGTTTTAGGGTCCACATGTAAAGTCTTTTGATTTGGATTGATAGGATCTGGTTGAAAAAGCTCTTCCTGGTTATTGTCTCCTTTCGGTGCCGATTTTTTCGGTGCCGAACGTGGTTTCGATTTGGACTCTGAAGCCGTAAGAGGGGTCTTGTGCTCCTTTGGCTTCGACGCCGGCGTTGAGTCGGGAATTTTCTTCGGATCCGAAGGTTTTCGGTGTTTGTTCGGTTCCGAGGCCTTATGGTCTTTCGGTGCCGAAGGGTTCGGTACCGAGGCCTTTTTGGATGTAACGGGAATAGGGTGTATCCCTGATTTCGGTACCGAAGGTGTCTTATGGGTACTGATATGCGGCTTGCTCGGTCCCGAGCTGCCGGAAGGCTTTTCCTTTGTCTTCGGAGCTGGGCCCGGAGGCGGGGCTTCTGAAGTTTTCCCTCGGTCTCGACTAAGGCCTTCAGGCGAAGTTTTGACCGGAGCCTTCTGTTTATCTGGTGGGGCAGGGACATGGACGTTTGTACTCACTCGTTGACCTGGAGTGATGTGGTCGTCAGAGTCGTCAGCTTCGGAGACTATGTCGAGCTCCTCTGAATCCTCTGCCTCTGGAACATCGGGGCCTTCGTTGAAGATTTCGTGTGGCGCCGGTGTAGCCTGTTGAGCCATAACGTGTCGTCGAGCCCGGCCATCACGAATAGTCTTTTTGGAGCGAAAAGAGGCACAGGCCTGGCAATCCTTTTCTTCGTGTTCTGGCGAGAGGCAAAGGTTGCAGACCTTGTGGTGGTCACTGTGTGGAAATTTAGCTCCACACTGGGGGCATTTTTTAAATGGAGTCCTTTCCATTAGCCGTAGGCCCGAATGGCGCCGATAGGCCCAGCGGCCCGTGTCGATGACCGGAATCGAGGATTTTGAAGTTAGCGCGTCGAAGGGCACGCGAACGAAACAATACCGTCAAGTGGTGATGGGTGCGCGTCGAAAAGGGTTGGAAACCCGGTACCGAACCGGAGAGCAGCAAGTCACATCCGAACCCGATGGCGGAAAAAAACAATCTGAGGATGGAGTCGATGCCCATGCACACTATCGTCCAAGGGAGGAGTCACCTATCTCGTGACTACAAAGACTTCTTCCAAGACAACAACAAACTGCAAACATCCGAGCCCACCACCAGATGGCGATCTATGCACAAGTATGTATTCTGCAGCTCATATGCCGCGAACATATATTTATTTATATCTATATATATCAATATATCATGCTTTGGACTGATAAGTGAGCTTCTGGTTGTGGCCAGAAAGTGCAGATATTTCTCTTAAGTAAAAAATCTGAAAGTGAGAGGATGTAAGACGAAATTCTAAAAAATGAGACAAGCAATTCAATACAGTACTACTTACATTCAGCAAAACCCCAATGGGATGCCTTCCACATATAGTATTATGGTACTTCTTTAAGTAATTACTAAAGGATACAGGGTCCAACTGTTCTATTATACTCATACCCTGTAAGGAAAAAGAGAAACAGGATATCAGACATAACTAACCACATTTATCAAACTGAAATCTACTCAACAATGGAGTATCTATCGATCCATAGTCCTCCACTAAATGATCATCACATAAGCAATCATGATTATGTTTACTGAAAAAAACTCTGCTAAAAATTGTTATGCTAGTGGCTCAAACGAGGATTTGGCACATCGCCTGGACACTTGCTAGGACTGGCGCCTGACCTAATGCCAGTCATGCGACACCACATACTCATTTTTAGTGTGTGGCCTTCCATGTGCTTATTTCTTTCTTTTTTTTAGTGTCTGAAACTTGTGAGTCAGGCAAAAAATGGTAGTAGAATCCAGCACCTAAAATGGCCGCTGATGAGCTTGCAAATCGTTTACAACTCGTTTGGCACAGAAACTGAGCTCTTTCTCTTTGGAGTGCCCTCTATTTTCACACATGTGGATACTCCTGACCAGTGTCCTGGTGTCGACAATCTTTGGGGTTCCCCAACCCCTATCCACCATCCCCACCAATGGCTGTGGAACTTTTTTCCACAGTACCTAATTCGTGAGTACATCAGTATGTGGGCTTGTGAATTACAAGATGGCAGAAAAAATGCATTTCCAGCCCTAATTTAGCCAATCATTTAGCCAATCACATTGTGCACAAAGAGTGTTTGACAGTCTTGACTCGCTAGTTTATACAGCAGAGATCTACAAAAGTATTAACGCTTTAAACCTAGCTCAGCAATTTTTTTAAACACTAATATCTCAAAAGCTACTGAACAGATTTACACCAAACAAAAGTTTGCTGAAAATCTGTTTAGTGGGTTTCGCTATACCTTCTGTCAAAATTTCCCATGGGAGCTAAAACTCCTTTAACTTTATTCCATGAGGACGGACCTCTACAAAACTTGCCATGCCGAAACTTCCACATGGTCAAAGGGTACATGGATTGCAAAAAATGCCTTTTCAAAGGAAACACCATCTCAAACATAACTACACAGTGGCTATCGACACTATGATGAATAAGTTACTTACCTTCGGTTACACCTTATCTGGTAGAGACTAGATCAGGCCACAGATTCCTTACCTTAGAATTATCCCCGGAAATCTTTCTACAGCAGTATTTCTGCGTGTCAGTAGAGGGCGTCGAGCGACTCCGTAACGAAGACATCCTTAGAGTCCACATAAGCCCTCCCCTGACGCGCTGACGTTAGTTTCTTCTGCAACTACTTTCCGTGCTAAAACGCAGAGCCACGTATAGAAACTGCTATGGAAACAGTGTGCCCATAAAGAATTCTTTTTGAAAGACACTTATATTAAGTATTATCGGTTGTTTGGTGTAACATACATATATTTATACCAACAAAAGCACAAAGGTGCATAGAAGGGATCTGGAAGGAAAGGAGAATCAGTTTGCAGAGCGGGGAGGATGGGTGGGTCGCTAAGGAATCCCCAGCTAGTTCTAGTCTCTACCAGATAAGGCGTTACCGAAGGTAAGCAACTTATTCATCTGATAGAGACATCTAGCTGCAGATTCCTTACCTTAGAATAGATACCCAAGCAATATCATCCAGGAGGAGGGTCTGCAAACTGATTCCAAGAAATATCCCCGACTAGGCTTTCGGGTCTGCATAAGAAATAAAGAGAGACCACCTGCCAGGAAGGGAGGAGTGGAAAAAAACATCCCACCAGAAAACTCGGGGAGAGCCCTGCACGGAACTGAATCCGCAGCTGTGCAAAGACATGGGAGAAAATGCATGGCAGAATAACAAGACAAGTGGGAAGAGCACTCTATATAAACATGGCACTTCAACGCACCCCGGAAGGGCAACAGGTCCAAGAGAACGAGGCGGAAGGCTAAAGGCAACAACTAAAACTACTGGACCAAGCTCCCAGCCCTAGAAGTAGGTATGGCATAGGGCTCCAACCAATAGCTGATATAGCATTGCGAGCAACAGCAACAATCATGGCCATAGATCACGTTAGGCAGATGAAACACTTTGAGAGCGAGAAGGCTCTCTGGGACTGTGCAGCGTAGAATCGCAAGAAAAAAAGGTATAAAACACATAATTAGAGCAGTATGAAAATATATATGAGATATGTATGAACATAAACATTTTTTTTAAACAATCTTTATTGATTGATTGATTTGAGCTTTATTCGACAGAAGGTCATAAAAGCTATAAATAAAAATATACATTGTTTCCCTTATAAAAAGAGAAAAGATACAAATATACAACATTTTCAATCTTCATAAACATGATGCAATAAAATAATCAGTTGAGCCCTTAAACCAATAAAGCATGTGTTGTACAAAAAATATTAAAAGACAAGCTACCACTTGCAAACGCAAAGTTTGATTTATCTGAAACGTGTCTACAATAAAACAAAGTTAAAAAGTCGGTGCTTCATAGTAACGGTAAAACATGCTCGGAAGCTATTGGATTTTTCCTGACATAGCAACAAAAGTTTAAAAGTAAAGTGCTTATGCATAAGAGTAAAAGACCGTTTTGATATTATGTCGTAAAATTATCATTATCGGGATTTCATTAACAACTATGCCAGTCTTGCGAGAGTTTTCCACCTGATAAGCCATGCTTGTCCCAGGAACTTTGCTACACAGCAAGCAAAGAATGGCCTGGGGTCGGACCGGAGGATACGCAGTGCTGTATGGTAATCCCGTGTGCCCAGCTGCTGACAAAGCGATTTTAACCATTTGGCCCGTGATGTTTTGAATGCCGGGCAAGCAAACATTAGATGGGCAATGCTTTCTATCTGTGCCTTGCAGCATGGGCAATTTTTTCCATTACTTGTCGACCACTTTGCTGTCACCTCACGAACAGGAAGAGTGCCAAGCCTAAAGTGTATATACAGCATTCTATCTCTCGGCACCTGAATTATATCGAGAAATGGCTCAAGGTGTCTAGTTTGTTTATGAAAGTAGAATTCTGTTGTTAATTTGCCCACATTGGGCTTGGAGTTCTCCCGTAGGTCCACCCATTCCCAATATGTGCGTTTGAGCTCTTCTCTCCTTGGGGGTTCCTGACTAGCCCAGCATGCTCGAAGTCCTATTGCAGTCAGCGTTTTTTTGATGTTAACAATCCAGCCTATTTTACAACCAGTATCTAGGCGGATAATCTCGGTAAGGGCTTCGGCGTAGGAGGAAAGCTCGGGAGTCCGCCTGATGCGTGCCCAGAAAAGAAGAGGGTGCAACCTAGCTATGTCACCTATCGATCGCCTGCCCATATCCAACAGTAAAGGAGTGAGGGGGACATATTTAGGTGCCATGACCAGATCTCTTAAGAATTTATGTTCCGATCTACATAGCTCGTCAAGTTTATCGAAACCCCAAACTTCTACCCCATACAGGGCGGAGCTAACCGCCTTAGCATCGTATACTTGTAGGGCTGGAGCTACAGGCCTGGTGTGTGAAAGGCGGTGTTCTCTCAATATTACTCCAGCCACTCTCTTGTGTCCCATCAACATCTTGGCTAGATGGGGTCTCCAAGCCATGTTGTCGGTAAGTCTTACACCTAGGTAGTCAAAGGTGTCCACCTTTTCAAGGGGTATCCCACCCAGCAGAGGGCCATTCCTATATGACCTATGACAGTTAAAGGCCATAAATCTGGTTTTCAGACTATTTATGACCAGTCCCCTTGAGTCACAAAAGATTTGAAATCCGTCGATAAGGCGTTGTAGTCCCACTGGGGTCTTCGATATCAGCAAGGTGTCGTCCGCGAACAACAAAGTTGGTATCTTGTTGCCCCCCAGGGTGGGCGAGTCCGCGGGCTCCTCCAAGAGGAAATCAACTACCCCATTCATGTATAGGGGGAACAAGGTTGGGGCCAGAACACAGCCCTGTCGGACCCCTCTAGTGACAGGGATGCGCTCTGTTAGCTGTCCCTGCTCGCCCCACCTAACCTGAGCGAAGTTCCCCTCGTGGAGCTGAATCAACAATTTAAGGATGAAAGGGGGAATTCCCATTTCACTAAGTGTCGTCCACAGCCTGGATCTAGGGACCAGGTCAAAGGCAGTCTTCAGGTCGATAAAAGCAAGGTAAAGACTGCCCTTGCCTATCACCACCACCTTCCAATAAATGAGGAGGAGCCTGAACACTTGATCCATTGTCCCAATCTTTGATCTGAAGCCGGCCTGATACTGGGATAGGATGGCTTCATCCTCAGACCATGACTGAATCCTATGCAGAAGCATCCGGCCAAAGACCTTCTGCATGGTATCAATCAGACTAATTGGTCTATAGTTGGCAGGATCATCCCTCGTTCCCTTTTTGTAAATAGGGACTACTACAGCAGCCTTCCATGACACCGGGACAGGTGTTCCGTTGGCTATTGCGTTAGCTAATGTTGAAATATAGCGTGCCCAGTGGTGTGGATCGGCCAAATATAAATCTCCAGGCAAGCCATCAGGACCAGCTGCTTTGGAGGGAACAATTTTGCTTATCGCAGCTTCTGCCTCCTGTAAAGTAAAACATTGCTCTTCTACCATTGGCCCAACAAACCCATCTGATTCCCTTCTACACTGGGCTCTGCTGATGAGTTGAGTCCTTTAAAGTGGTCATGCCAGATCTGGCCGGTGATGTAGTTTGGGGGTGAACATGCACCTTTCTTACTTCCCCAGGTAACCAGTTTCCAGAACAGATTGGTGTCTTTGGATGAACCTGCATATTTAAGTTGTTCCCAGCGTGATTCATCCCACTTTATCTTTGCCACCCGCTGGGCTGCTTTGTAGGAATTTCTGGCCGATTTTATGAGCGGCTGGTTTTTCTCTTGAATAGCTTTAGCCAACATTGATCTTTTTTCCCTAGTCTTTAGTGAACCAGGAGTATGGATCCTTGGTGGTACGACTGGGTTTTTTGCTCGAGTTTGGGGCTAAAATATATGTGTTGATTCGGGTGACAGTGTGTGCGTGGGCCTTGGGAACATCTGCTGTTCTGGTTACACTATGGGCTGCAGCTTGAAGCTTAGCCGTGCCCAAAGTTAATTCGTGTTTAATACCAGCAGTCTTAGCCTCACTCAAAGCTACCTTCTTCCATTTCAATCTTTATTGGCATTTCAGTGATTAATCCAATATTGTGGTTAACATGGTATACATATTATCTGCAGCAGTCCTATCATATCCCACTCCAATTTCCATTATAAACAGCCCTTATTGACATTAACGTCGTATTTCAGTAACAATTCACATTTATACGCATATCAATGAGAATATTCCATTGTTTCAGGATCAACACTGGATTGAACTCCCTTGCATATATAACTAAACAATCCATCTATATCCGTAAATGAATTAACATAAACATATACGGAAATCACAATGTACAATAATAGGTGTCTAAAAAGAGTACATACGACCGCAACAGCGGCCATGGGCAAACTGGAAACCAGCCACATGGCCCAGTCTAAAGGGAGAGGTTGGGGTGGAAGTACACACCCCAGAAAACCAAGGGAGCAGACAGAAACAGCATTACCAACAGAACGATACGATTAGGCAGACGAGAGACAATTGAAAAGAAAGCCATAGGGGAAAAACAACACCGCTAGAATAGAGAAATAAAGACCAGAATGGAGGACTGGAAAAAGGGACCGAGGTGGGCGGGGCCAACACCTGGGAGGCCTATGCAGACAACCAGGCCATAGCGTAAAAGAAATTAGTATTGGAAGACCAACGTCAGAAATGAAAGTTCAATCAAAGGGCCAGTGTAAAGAAGAGAAGGAATAGATAGTGAGGCAGTGCCTGAAGACTAGTAGGCAGGAAGGCCAGAAGCAAAGGAAAGTCCTTGCATGCACTGGATAAGCCGTGACCGGTCAACAAGCCAGGGAACAACGTGGGTGAGGATCCTGATGCCAACCAAGATCATACTCTGTAGCCTGTAAGTACAAGGGAGACGAGCCCCCAAGGGGTGAGAACTGCAACCACGCTCGAAAGAAGCGGAGGAAATACCCCAGAAAAGAATCCTAAGGGATCACAAACCTCCGTACGATCCAACCCGGAGTGGACAGGCAAGGAACCCATGTCCAAGAAGAATGGAAGAGGAACATTCGCCATATACCCCCAAAAAGGGTATAAAGCACACCTGAAGAACAACCAGGCCAGTAACGAAACGTTGGGGTTGGTATTGAAGGTGTCATGGAAACAGCTCCAATCAAAAAGTGAAAGCAACTGCAACTGCGCGCAAGGCAGAAGCAGAGGAATAACAGGCCATGCAGAGGCAAGAAGAGGTTGGGCAGCTGAGTTGGCCACCCATGTAAAGATATGGAAGAAAGAAAGAAAGAAAACCGAGCAAGAGAGACCACACCAAGAACTGTAGACCAAGAACCATGCTTGGAAAGAAGGGCACCAGACAGAGTGGAAGGAAAGAACCCCCTTGCCAGTACGGAGGAGGGGGGCACAAGAAGGACCCCTGGGCACCATCTTCTGACTTGTACCGGTGCACCAAACACAGCATGAGGAGTCCCCTATAAAGGGTACTATGGCGTCAGAAACATATTGAGGAATACCTGTAGTGCATACAAAGTGCCCAGTCGGACAGGGAACAAGGCAACAGTGCATCCGCACAATACCATGAAAACACCCCAATCAGAACCTGGGTAGAAAGCAAAGAACACTGTGCAGCCACCGGCATAGACACAAAACATGGGCAGAATCTGTGGTATCCACGAGTCAGCAATGAAGCTGCCTGATGGCCAACCTAGATCGACTGAGCAAGAGCGTCCCAAGAGTAATCGGGGGCGGAATGGAGAAGGCTCGAGACCGAATCCTACAATAGAAGAGAAATACAGCCCAAAACACAAGTCGAATTAAGGGACTGCAAAGAAGAGCTGGTAGCAGAAAAGATTGTCCTAAAGTTCCCAGCCCTTTAGACTCCCTGTACAGAGAGACGTCAGGCATGGTGCCAAAGTTGGGGGAGGCTGTAGCAGCCTAAACCACAAAGCTTCATGGAGAAGGCTGACGGAAAAGGCAGAGCGGGTCTCCGGGGACAAGATGGTGCCTATGAGGTATAGACCGGTCCAGAGAGGCCCTTGAAACGGGCTTAGCCCAAGTGCCCAACAGAATATCAAAGAGGGTTTCACTGAAGGGAAACGCAGCCTCAGTTCTCAGCTGGCTCTGCTGAAGCACCCCAAGTAAGGGGATCAATGGTCACTTCCACAGAAGGAAGCTGCAGCCCCAGAACTATATCAACTCTGCAAAAGCAGAGCAACCTCCGAGGCGAGGAGGAGAAAACAGGCCCCAAGATGGGGAAGAGTCAAGCCCACTACCGTCACCAAGATCAGAAACCCAATGAAACTCTGGAGGAGGCTCATCTATGTGAGCACACACATCACCAAAATACCCTTGTTCCATGGGGAAAAAAAACAGGGGGCTCCCCTGAAAGTGGAGGAAGGTAGCCTGAAGGTGGCCAGCAGCGATGTTACCGACGTCAAGAAAATGACACCTCGGTGTCAGGGAGAAAAGACAAACTAGGGGCGATCAGTGTCATCGACCCTGGATCCAATATAGGCATCACAGGTGGGAACCCCGAAGGGTTGTGCACCTGAGCCGAAAGGGAGTTGAGCACGGATTCGGAGGGAGCCTAGCATGGATTCGGAGGGCCCCGATGACACCAAGGAAGGTTCCACTTGTGTGGAGTCAGTCGAGGCCTCACCAACCTCCTCAGGGATCAGAGGCTCGCCGGAGGGAGGCTGAGAGCCAAAAATGGCATGAAGGGAGAGCCAGTAGTACCTCTTCTGAGCGACAGTCGCCTGAGCGCCGGGAAAAACAAGAAGGCGTGGAACAAACACCCACTCTGACTCAGATATCGGAGGAATAGGAGTTGAGTCAGGGACACATTGCGCATACGTTTAAGTTGGGGAAGGACGTGGCGCAGACCGCCTACGCAGGGGGTCTCCAACCTTTGCTGTCCTGAGAGCTACTTATGTTCAATGAAACGCATTGAAATCTACTAATATTATTAATGTTTTATATGTATAATAATTCAACCAAGCAAAAGCTTTCTAATCTAATAAGCTGCACTGCACACAGGTAAGATACTCAGAGGTAGTTGGAGAGCTACAGTAGCTCACGAGCTACTGGTTGGAGACCCCTGCCAACAGTGCGACTTACCAGACAACAGCGAGGATGAAGGACTTCTGGAGCTGGCCCTCAACCAGTTCTAGGAGGAACAAGACGACCGTGCAGACAAGGGGCTGTCAACCACTTTGCTGCTTCTAGTGTCATGCAGCGTTCCTGCAGCACCAATAATCGAAGCTGAAGACACGAGCTGCACCTTTTCGGAGCCAGGGTGGGCGCTTAGACACCACATGCAAATAGGATGAGGGCTCGACATTGTAGACTCTAGGACCCCGAAGATATCCAGGAAAAAGCACACAGGGTCATCGAGAAACGTCAAGAGGCCAATAAAGGCCAGAGGTACTGCACTCCGGGTCCGCGTTGAAGCGCAGAAAGGAAGAAACTGACGTCAGTGCATCAGGGGACACATTATACGGGCTCTAATGACATCCCATCAGGTGGACGGCATTGTTACGGAGTCACTCAGCGCCCTCTACCGACACGCAGAGGTACTGCAGTAGAGAAATTTCAGGATCTAGTCTAGCGCCTGGGGATAATTCTAAGGTAGGACGTCTTTCCTGAACTGGTGAAGGAAAGGTTGGGAGTGGAGCATTGGTAAAGGCGGTGACGCCCGCCGCAAGATTCCTGGTCCGGAGACTGGGCATTTTTAGCTTCTCTGCATGATTGAATATATAAACATACACAGTTTTTATAGTAATATGGGGGTGTCCATGCGGCAACCCTGCTCCCCCGGGACTGTCACCTCCTGGGGTTATTCGTTAGATGAGCAACGAGGGAGGACCATATGGCCTCCCCCACAGCCACCTTCCCGAGGCTTTGTGCAATAAAGAAAAAGGGATTACAGTGATGTAATATGTGAGGTCATAAGCAGTGCATTGCGGGAGCACGAGTATAGTTAGCTCACAGCTAACTAGAACTGCTGAATTTCACTGGTTTTGTACAAGTGAAACCTGAGCCTAACTATAACGTCCCTGTAACTTTGTTTTTAGTATATATATATATATATATATATATATATATATATATATATATATATATATATATATATTATCTACTGGCGGTCGCCAGTAGATAGTTATAGTTAAAACCTATTATCCATAGGAAATCCGCGACATTCTATTTGAAATAACGTTGGCGCCGGTTAACGAATCTTGCGAAAGTTTCCAACTTGTTGAGGCGCTCCGGTCCGCTCCTATCCTGAAAGTCTCGGGGTGATACGTCAAGCGGGGGCCGAGAAAAAGGGGGTCCCAAAACGTGTTTTCCCCATTCATTTTTCCATAGGAACCTTTAGTCGCAGCTACAGCCCGAACTGCTGAACGGAATTACACCAAATTTGGCAAAGAGGTAGCCCTTGGTTCAGTGTCGTGCCTTTTGCTTAAATGGTGTAAATCCGTTCAGTAGTTCCTGAGAAAATCAAAAGTAAAGTCACATATATATCTGGGCGGAGCCTAACCACACATGTCATCGTGAGATCTGATTGGCTGTCAGCACTTCATCCTGGAATTTCTGGCAGCCATCTTGGGACCAATATAAATGATAGTACCTCATTGAAATGCATTGTAGTGAATAGAAGATTTTGAGGGTCACCAAAAGGAGAACTATAAAGGGTGATAACAGGCTTTAGTTACATTAGAATTTATTTGTTGACGGTACCATACTAATTTTAGGAATTGTGGTGTATTCCAAGGTGATTTTACCATGTGAAAAACCTTCTGCTGGGATATCATGAATCATGTTTGAGAGAACACTATTTTCTCATGCTTGTCCCATGGAGGTTTGGAAGGTGCTCCAGAAGCTAAAATGAGAGCATATTTTCTGTAAATTCACATTATCTTTCTCACTCATGTGAGAATGAAGTCTGACATTCTCAGTAAAACATGTACATCCAACAAGGGCAGAGACTGTCAGTTGATTCCTTTGTGTTCTACTGCAGCTTCCCAGAGTGTTCTAAAGAACAACTAGAGTGCTAACAGCCTTACTTATGACAAAAGTATGGCACACCTGAAGCCATCTTGATTGGAATAAACTGGTAACACTTAAAACATTTAATTTAAAAAGGAACAAAATGATGGGGTTCATTTTGTCATAGAAATTATGGTTAGTGCTGTAGAAAGAAAAATTAGGACATATTTCAAGTGTGATCTCAAATATCTTCCTGTTATATTTCAACAGGAGCAGCCTGCCAGTTGATGCCTTTGTGTTCTACTGCAGCTTCCCAGAGTGTTCTAAAGAACAACTAGAGCGCTAACAGCCTTACTTATGACAAAAGTATGGCACACCTGAAGCCATCTTGATTGGAATAAACCGGTAACACTTAAAACATTTAATTTAAAAAGGAACAAAATGAGGGGTTCTTTTTTAAATAGAAATTATGGATAGTGCTGCAGAAAGAAAAATTAGGGCATGTTTTAAGTGAGATCTCAAATCCTCTTCTATTTCATTAGAAAATTCTGACATGCAGACTGAAACAATCACTTTCAATACCAGCAGCAGACTACCAGTTAACTCCCTGGTGAGCAGTAGCTTTACTCCAGTAATCTAATGAGCAACTAGAGTGCTAACATTCTGAATTTATGGCAGATGTGAGACACATCTGAATGCCTTCTTGATGGAATCAAAGTAAAAAACTGAAAGCATTTCCTACTGAGGAGACTGCAGTAAATGAAGAAATTAGGAAACTTCATAACAAAGAAGTCTTCCAAGATGGCCACCAGTGAAAAAAGAGCCCAAATGTAGCACAAATATTACCCAGATGTAGCCCACATATAGCCCAATGACAAAAGTGTGCAAAACACTTTTTATTTTTAGTTTTTTGCAGTTTTATGTAGTGCAGACTGGTCAGGTATTGGAGCATTGCATCTTAAAACATGACCCCCTACACTACAAAAACACCACTGCACTACCTTAAACCCTAAAACACTACCCCCAGCACGACCCCCTACACTACACAAGCACCACTGCACTATCCTAAACCCTAAAACACTACCCCCAGCACGACCCCCTACACTACCCAAACACCACTGCACTAACCTAAATCCTACAACACTACCACCAGCACGACCCCCTACACTACCCAAACACCACTGCACTACCCTAAAACATGACCCCCTACACTACACAAACACCACTGCACTACCCTAAACCCTAAAACACTACCCCCAGCACGACCCCCTACACTACACAAGCACCACTGCACTACCCTAAACCCTAAAACACTACCCCCAGCACGACCCCCTACACTACCCAAACACCACTGCACTACCCTAAAACATGACCCCCTACACTACACAAACACCACTGCACTACCCTAAACCCTAAAACACTACCCCCAGCACGACCCCTACACTACACAAGCACCACTGCACTACCCTAAACCCTAAAACACTACCCCCAGCACGACCCCCTACACTACACAAACACCACTGCACTACCCTAAACCCTAAAACACTACCCCCAGCACGACCCCTACACTACCCAAACACCACTGCACTAACCTAAATCCTAAAACACTACCCCCAGCATGACCTCCTACACTACCCAAACACCACTGCACTACCCTAAAACATGACCCCCTACACTACACAAACACCACTGCACTACCCTAAACCCTAAAACACTACCCCCAGCACGACCCTCTACACTACACAAGCACCACTGCACTACCCTAAACCCTAAAACACTACCCCCAGCACGACCCCCTACACTACACAAACACCACTGCACTACCCTAAACCCTAAAACACTACCCCCAGCACGACCCTCTACACTACCCAAACACCACTGCACTAACCTAAATCCTAAAACACTACCCCCAGCATGACCCCCTACACTACCCAAACACCACTGCACTACCCTAAAACATGACCCCCTACACTACACAAACACCACTGCACTACCCTAAACCCTAAAACACTACCCCCAGCACGACCCCCTACACTACACAAGCACCACTGCACTACCCTAAACCCTAAAACACTACCCCCAGCACGACCCCCTACACTGCCCGAACACCACTGCACTGCCCTAAACCCTGAAACACCACCCCCTTCACGACCCCCTACACTCCCCGAACACCACTGCACTGCCCTAAACCCTGAAACATCACCCCCAGCACAACCCCCTACACTGCCTGAGCACCATTGCTCTGCCCTAAACCCTGAAACACCAGCCCCAGCACGACCCCCTACACTGCCCGAACACCACTGCACTGCCCTAAACCTTGAAACACCAGCCCCAGCACGACCCCCTACACTGCCCGAACACCACTGCACTGCCCTAAACCCTAAAACACTCCCCCAGCACGACCCCCTACACTACCCGAACACCACTGCACTGCCCTAAACCCTAAAACACTCCCCCAGCACGACCCCCTACACTACCCAAACACCACTGCACTACCCTAAACCCTAAAACACTAACCCCAGCACGACCCCCTACACTACCCAAACACCACTGTACTACCCTAAAACACTCCCCCCAGGACGACTCCCTACACTACCCAAAAACCACTGCACTACCCTAAACCCTAAATCTACCCCCAGCATGACCCCCTACTCTACACAAACACCACTCCACTACCCTAAACCCTAAATCTACCCCCAGCATGACCCCCTACACTACACAAACACCACTGCACTACCCTAAACCCTAAATCTAACCCCAGCATGACCCCCTACACTACACAAACACCACTGCACTACCCTAAACCCTAAAACACTACCCCCAGCACGACCCTCTTCACTACCTAAACACAACTGCACAATTTGTTACAGGCGTTGCAACGCAGGCCTGTGGTGCTTACTGGAAGTACCTGGTGGGCTGGTTGGGCCCCAGGGACTCTCAGGATTCAAGGTGACCTAATCCCCCAACTTAAAACGCGCCACGGGGCGCGTTTGCACAGTGGTGAAGGGAGGGCGGGGCCTCAGGTGACATGTGCGCAAACACGCCATGTGGTGCGTTTTAAGTTGGGGAGTTAATTCCCTTTGAATCCTGGGGGCCAACTAGCCCACCAGGTACCTTCAGTAAGCACAACAGAGTTGCGTTGCAGAGAGGTGAAAAAAGGTGCGTGGCCTCGGAACGCCTCTCTGCAACTCAGCTCTGTGGTCCTAACTGTAGGTACCTGGGGGCTAGTTGGGCCCCAGGGACCCTCAGGATTCAAGGGGACTTAATCCCGCAACTTAAAACGCGCCATGAGGCGCGTTTGCACACATGTCACCTCAGGCCCCCCTCCCTTCACCACTGTGCAAACGCGCACTGGCTCTGGTTAGTCAGAGTCAGTTACCACCAGTACCCGTCTGAAAAAGTTGTGGGCACAGGATGATTTTGCAACAAGGCCTCTTTCTGCTCCTCTGTTGGTTCTTTCTGCACATCTTTTGCTTCTTTCTGTGCGTTTTTTCTTCTTTCTTCACATGTCCTACCTCTGTTGGCATAGTTAGAAACTAGCATTTAAAAAACCTTTGAAATTCACTTAAAAAATCATAGGTTTCAGGCACGTTATAGTTAGAAATTAGCATTTAAAAAACCTTTGAAATTCACTGAAAAAACCATAGGTTTCAGGCACGTTATAGTTAGAAATTAGCATTTAAAAAACCTTTGAAATTCACTGAAAAAACCATAGGTTTCAGGGACGTTATAGTTAGAAATTAGCATTTAAAAAACCTTTGAAATTCACTGAAAAAACCATAGGTTTCAGACACGTTATAGTTAGAAATTAGCATTTAAAAAACCTTTGAAATTCACTGAAAAAACCATAGGTTTTAGGGACAGTTATAGTTAGTTGGACATTGCACTCGTACAAAACCCGTGAAATTCCCTGTTATAGTTAGTTCAGCTAACTATAACTCGCGTCCCACAATGCACTGCTGATGATGTCACATATTACATCACTCATGACATGGTCAGTGACATCACTGATGACATCACTGATGACATCTCAAATGACATCACTGATGACATCATCCATGTGATAATTTCATGCATCTTCTCACACCCTAATATAACTTTTGATACACCCACTCTAAATTACAGACTGCCATTCTCAAAACCATAGACACTCCAACACCAAAAACTACATACCCACTCACTGATTCTTAGGTCTACACACACATCCACTCACTCACCTGTACAGTCACTCATACTTACAGTCACTCAGTACAGGACTATCATATGCACTCATACACCTATATAAACACTCACACACCGCCACTCATCCATAGAGGTACTCACACACCTAGTCAGTCATGCAAAAAATTAATCACACACCCATTTACTCACCTATACAGTTATACACACACCAGCTCACTTACTCATACAAATACTAGCACATTCTTACGCTCTTATACAATAACTGATACAAGCACACACGCATCCATACAGCCACTCTCACAATAACACACTCCCACTTATAGCCATTTAAATACTCTAACACACATATATACTGCCTTTTACATATGTAGTTACTTGCACATGTACCACTGAGATATACATTCACTCACTAACACACCCATACACACACTCACCCACCCAAGCAGTCCATCACAGATGCACTCTTGAAATAATGCACCCAGTGAATCACCCACTCACACATCTATGTATAGAGTCACACACACCCCACCCACACAAACACTCAGGCAGCCATACAGATACTCAGAGAACCAATCAATAACCCATATAGACACTCATGTAGCTATTCGCAAATCCATGCATCCACTTACACACCAACAAACAGACGGATACAGACATTCACACAGTTTAGTCACTAACCCATGCATTCAGTAAGATACGTTTAATCACTCACTTGTAGAGTCAGTCACTCACGTACTAAATCATCCATTCAGACACTTATACACCCACTCATTCTTCAATACGCCTTTCCCTATATATATTAAACATATTTAAACTTTACAGAAACACACAGTCACTGGATGATGTCATCAGTGATGTCATCAGTGATGTCATTTGAGATGTCATCAGTGATGTCATCAGTGATGTCACTGACCATGTCATGAGTGATGTAATATGTGACGTCATCAGCAGTGCATTGCGGGGCGCGAGTTATAGTTAGCTGAACTAACTATAACAGGGGAATATCACGGGTTTTGTACGAGTGCAATGTCCAACTAACTATAACTGTCCCTAAAACCTATGGTTTTTTCAGTGAATTTATATATATATATATATATATATATATATTCCATCAAACTTCCAAATCCGAAGAGAAAGAAGTACACCGGACCAGATTTCAAGAATAACTGGTACTTTATTCCAACAGAAACAGCCTTGTTAAAAGTCCTTACGCGTTTCAACTACATCGGTAGTCTTGTTCACAGGTGAGCTGTATTAATGGATTTGTGGCGTGGCTGCGTGCTTTGTATGCCATTCTTGGACTACAACGTTGTTACGTAGTCCTTAACATACTGCAATTCCCAACATGCACTTCGAAGGTGAAGTCTCATAATCTGAATGCATCACTGGTATTCATGTTTTGTGTTGTAATCACGGGTATTAACACAGTGACAATATAAAACATATTGAGTCCCTTCAAAGTGTATTCAATTTGCTCTGTATTTTCGGCTGTTGCTTGATTCCCAATTCATGGCAGTACCTGTGATTCTGAAGTCCGTTGTGAGGGACCAGTGTCCGTTCACTCTCCCTTGCTTCACGGTGTTCCCCAAGAATACTGGGCTGGATATCCATGCCTTACTGCTTGGAACACTGCGGGCGGGTCCTGCTCCTTTTCGCAATTCTATCCAACAATGATGTCCGCAGGGAGCATAGACCACTGCAGGGCGGTCTCGGCGTGTGGGGGCGGACAACCTCCATTCAATTCCATCAAACTTCCAAATCCGAAGAGAAAGGGAAACCTGCTCTCGCTTCAATGAAGCAAAGCAGATTGCTTTTCCACACGGGAGCTGCAGGTCAGTAGCTCCCCATGTGGAAAAGCAATGCCGGCTCCCGCAGGACGCGGGGAGCCGGCGGGACCGTAGGGTGATTGGGGACCCCCCCACGGTCCCCAACGAGAGGCCAGGCCCAGGGGGATGGGGTCCCCGGGGCCATGAGTGGCCCGGGGGGGGGTCACGCGGCCCCCCTCCCCCATAAAAAAAAAAAACGCAAATGCGGCCCCGGGGGATGGGGTCCCCGGGGCCATAAATGGCCTGAGGAGGGGGGCCACGTGGCCCCCCTTCAGTTTTTTTTAAAATGTAACCAAATAGGGGTCAGGCCCTGGGGGATGGGGTCCCCAGGGCCCAAAAATCTGAAAAGAAGGGGGGCCACACAGCCCCCCCTTCTAAAAAAATGAATAAAAAGACCGGCCCCCTCCCTGCAGCACTCTGCAAACGCGCCCCCTGGCGCGTTGTAAGATGGGAAACTAATTCCCCTTGAATACTGGGGGTCCCTGGGGGCCAACTAGCCCACCAGGAATCTCCAGTATGCGCCAGGGAGCTGCGTTGCAGAGGTGTTCAGAGGCCACGCCCCTTTTTACACCTCTCTGCAATGCAGCTCTGTGGCGCTTACTGGAGGTACCTGGTGGGCTAGTTGCACCCCAGGGACCCTCTGGATTCAAGGGGAGTTAATCCCCAACTTAAACGCGCCACTGGGCGCGTTTGCACAGTGGTGAAGGGAGGGCGGGGCCTGAGGTGACATGTGTGCAAACACGCCCTGTGGAGCGTTTTAAGTTGGGGAATTAATTCCTCTTCAATCCTGAGGGTCCCTGGGGGCCAACTAGCCCACCAGGTACCTCCAGTAAGTGCCACAGAGCTGCGTTGCAGAGTGGTGTAAAAAGGGGCGTGGCCTCTGACCACCTCTCTGCAAGGCAGCTCCCTGGCGCATACTGGAGGTACCTGGTGGGCTAGTTGGCCCCCAGGGACCCTCAGGATTGAAGAGGAATTAATTCCCCAACTTAAAACACGCCACAGGGCGTGTTTGCACATATGTAACCTCAGGCCCCCTCCCTACACCAGTGTGCAAACGCGCCTCATGGCGCATTTTAAGAGGTAGTTTTAATCCCCCTGCCCTATTATGTACTAGGGAGTTACAGAGGAGGTCATGCTAATCACAGGGGTACCCCAACGCATAGTGTTCCCTAGTGTATGTAGGTGTTTTAACTGTATTCTAAGTGTCTTTTACCATAGCACTGGCTCTAGGCCTGGTTAGTCAGAGTCAGTCACCACCAGTACCCGTCTGGAAAAGGTGTGGGCACAGGATGATTTTGCAACAAGGCCTCTTTCTGCTCCTCTGTTGGTTCTTTCTGCACATGTCTTGCTTCTTCCTGCATTTTTCTTCGTCTTTGTGGACTTCTGTTTCTTTCTACATTTCTTTTGCTTCTTTCTGTGCGTTTTTCTTCTTTCTTCACATGTCCTACTTCTGTAGGCATAGTTACAAACTAGCATTTGAAAAACCTTTGAAAGTCACTGAAAAAACCATACGTTTCAGGCACATTATAGTTAGAAATTAGCATTTAAACAAGCATTGGCATAGCCAATAGGTCTCGCTTTTGGGATCTTATAAGTATTTAGTTATGCAGCACAATATCCTTGGTGCAACAACATCAACTGTTGCATGGCTAAACAGTTATAAGGTCCCAAGAGCGAGACCTATTGGCTATGCTAGTGCTTGTTTCTAATTCCAGCACTGAACCCGCCTATAGTTCCTGCACTCTTTAATTGCAGCTCATCCATAGTGCCTGTGCTCTGGCTGTAGTCTGCAGGGCACATTAAGACGCCCTAAGCACTTAAAAGATTTTGGTGCTCCTATATATATCTAATTCAAAATATAAACAATAAACCATAAAATATAATGTTATTTTTCAAAATGAAACAAAACTTACAGTAAGGTGGAAAACAAAGTTTATTTTTTATACTTCCACTTTATAGGTACAGCTGCACCATTTGCAGTTTTGCACCATATGGGCCATGATAAATCCAGCAATGGAACATTTCTGTTGTGCCCCCCTTCCCTTGATGCCCTAGGCACGTGCTTATTTCGCTTAATGATTAATCCAGCCCTGGTAGTCCAGCTATAGTACCTGTGCCCGACTTTAGTCCGTCTATGATTCCTGCACCCTAACTGTAGCCCGCATTCAGTTCCTGCGCTCTTGGATTGTAGCCGGTTTATAGTTCCTGCCCTCTGATTGAAGACCGTCCAAAGTTTCTGCACAATCTGTCAGTAGCCTGTCTATAGTTTCCGCACCCTGTTTGTAGCCTGTACATAGTTTCTGCACCCTCTGATTGTAGCCCATCTATAGTTCCTGTGCTATCTAATTAAACTCTGTTGATCGTTTTCACACCCTGAATACCGCTCGTTCAAAGTTCCTGTGCCCTCTGATTTTAGCCATTATATAGTTCCGTAGCGTGATCATGGCCAGTCCATAATTCCTACACCTTCTGATTGCATCCAGCCGATAGTTCCCATGCCCTGATTATTGCTAGTCCATAGTTCCTGTGCCCTCTGATTTTAGCCATTATATAGTTCCCGTAGCCTGATCATGGCCAGTCCATAATTCCTACACCTTCTGATTGTAGCCAGCCCATAGTTCCCATGCCCTGATTATTGCTAGTGTCTAGTTTCTGGGCCCCCTGGTAGTAGCCTGTCTACAGTTCCTGTTCCCTGATTGTAGCCCACCCATAGTTCCTGCATCCTCTGAAAGAAGCGCCTCCATAGTTCCTGCACCCTTTGATTGTAGCCCATGTATTGTTCTCATGCCCTCATCCGTCCATAGTTCCTTGTAGCCCATTTACTACTGACCTGGGCAAAAATGTAATTATGCTGGCATACTTTGGGGGTTTTAGGTTACGGTTTTTACGCAAAAGTCCCCAAATTACGCCATTACGCCATGTTGCATAATTACACGACAAAAATATAGCACAGGAGAGAACGACCAAAACTCGAATAGCTGTTTTTTGAGGCACTTTTGTTTTTGGTGCTATGTTTTAGTGCAAAATGCGTTGTTGTGTTTTACACTAAAATATAGCTTGCTAGCATCACTGGCGATTCTGAGGACTCCTACACTGTGAGGGCACATCAGCTAAGATGGTCCACACGCACAGAGTCTTTGAGAGACAGTCACCCAGTGAACGTTCTCTCCCACTCCCTGTGAGTGGATGTGGCAAGCATGTGTTTCCCCCTTTCCTACACCACCCCTCCGTCTCCCCGAGTGGTGTTATGGTCACGGGGCCCTGTCTCCTGCGAACGATCCGTCAGGGGGGCAATGCCACAATCTGTGGAGTGGGTCTCACTCCTGAGCAGGACAGCGTATCATGTGGGTTGACAATGTATTACTGTCTCACCCACCCCAAAATAAACGCCTATAAAGCCAATGCCTCTACTT
The DNA here is from genome assembly GCA_963921515.1 of Calotriton arnoldi. NCBI lineage: Eukaryota > Metazoa > Chordata > Amphibia > Caudata > Salamandridae > Calotriton > Calotriton arnoldi. Next base: position 655,636 of record CAWUFW010009014.1, read on the forward strand.
GCGTTTTAGTGGCACGGACAGCGCTATTTGCTACTTCCTGAAGACACCACGTTAACGTGCGCTAAACGCCTTTATTTCTACCGTTTTATATAGCGCGGACTCGACCCGAAGTTAGAGAGCTTTACATGAGGACCAGGTATATTACACAAGGACAAATACCTTTTTGGTTGGCACAAGGAAATTAAGTAATTTGCCCAGAATCACAGGGTGAGTCGACAACGAGACTCGAACCTGGTTCCCCAGTTCCAAAGTCGGCAGCTCTGGCCTTACGCCACACCCTTATTCGGTACTGTGCGATGCAAGGGCAGATTGCGCTCTCTCAGGGCGCAATCATGTGAACAATTTTGGGGGAATGGCAAGCCTGGTTCAAGTGACTATGACCACATACACAGGCAACAAGAGACCGCTCACATTTCATTTCTGGTCAATGGGCTGAACACCCTGACTAGACATAGGATGGGGGAGCGGCCAACTTTGAAGCTGGGGAACCAGGTTCGAGTCTCGGCAGGGCCGCTCAAACATCCTGTGATTCTGGGCAAATCACTTAATCTCCCCGTGCCTAAAAATGAATGCGTCAGTCTGTAATGCAACTGGTGCTCATCTAAAGTGCTCTGATACCTTCAGATCGAGCTCGCGCTATATAAAACTGCAAATAAATAACTGATTTCCCTCGGTTATTCTTCATACTCGACCCCTCGGCTTGCACTACGCACGGCCCCTGCGACTTCTCTAGCCTGGAACACCTCCTTCACCTCAGTGAAATGAAGGGCACCCCAGAGGAGCAACGCGTAACCCCTACACTGGCACTGAGCTCCAATCGGCTGAAGACTCTGCCCTAATCTGAAGTGACCTCTACTCTGTTTAGCTGCATCAGCACTTTTCTTTCATCACAAGAACCCACCCCTAGATGCTCTGTAACAGATTGCGTTCCTGTGATCTGCTGCAAACTGAACGTGATAAAGAAACCCAGTCTTTACCGTCTAACCTGCAATCTTATCTCCTCTCAATCTGTAGTAGAATTGAGACCAAATTTATCAAAGATTCCTCCTCTAATCTTCCACCCAAAGTCACCCCTAATGTACCAACCAGCAAAACTGAAAGTGAATCACCATAAATCACAAGAAGGGTCCGTAATCTGCCGTGAATATGCGGACTCTGCCACGCACGTGGTTGAGGATTCCACCCACTCTTATCCGCCCTGTACCTCTTTATTCTACTGTAGCAACAACTACCAGTCTGACAATTATTTCCCAGAATTTCGCTTTCATAAACTGCAGGACCCAATTCTGACCCGGGCTGAGCCGCGACAATCTGTTTCGGTGTCCAGCCCTCATCTGTGGCAGAGCCCACTCCGGATCTGCCACAGGGGTATTCTAGCTCCCGGTGAGCAGTGCCAGTGAACACCCCTCCGCTACGTGCAGCGAGCGATGCTTTCGGGGAAGGAAGCGGAAGGTGCAGATTTGCCGCTTCTGCACCAGCCCTCATCTCCCACGAGCGTGACGTGCGTGCGCTCTGAAAGAAACCCTAAACAAAAACAGGCGCGTAAACAGACTGGCCAAACCTGGTGCTCTTCCAGTGCACTTAAAAGTGACAAATGGTGGTAAAGCCAGATGTCCCGCTACAGGGAGAGGTGTGGTCCAGTTCAGGTTCCACCTTGTCGGAAATCCCAGTTTGGCATTACACTGACTGCAGCAAAGCTCATCTGGAGCGCCTCCTGTCTTATCGGTACTCCTACCCGCCTGACCCATTCTTCACAGGGGTGACAGAGTTAATGTGGTCGTGCTGACTGCAGGGAGATGTGGCAAGATGCAAGGGATACCGTGCCAGCAATAGCCATAAACAAGAGAGGAGCGGGGGCGAGCGAGCGCGGCAGCCTGCAGAGCTGACCAGACGCTCGTGCGTCATGGCCTTTTGCCTGCGATTACACGCACGGCAGGCATGTGTTTCCAATTATCGCGCACGCGTCTGGGCACGATAATGGGAAACAGATGTCGGCCCTGCGCGCGTAACCGCAGGGAAAAGGCCATGACGCACGAGTGTCTGGTCAGCTTTTCAAACTCCCTAACTATAAGTCTCGCAGAGCAGCACTTGCGCGCTACTCGAGGCTCGACCTAAAAACCTTTGAAATTCACTGAAAAAACCATAGGTTTCAGGCACGTTATAGTTAGAAATTAGCATTTAAAAAACCTTAGAAATTCACTGAAAAAAACATAGGTTTTACGGAAAGTTATAGATAGTTGGACATTGCACTCGTACAAAACCCATGAAATTCCCCCGTTATAGTTAGTTCAGCTAACTATAACTCGCGCCCCCGCAATGCACTGCTGATGACGTCACATATTACATCACTCATGACATGGTCAGTGACATCACTGATGACATCATCAATGTGATAATTTCATGCATCTTCTCACACCCTAACATAACTTTAGATACACCCACTCTAAATTACAGACCGCCATTCTCAAAACCATAGACACTCCAACACAAATAACTACATACCCACTCACTGATTCTTAGGTCAACACACACATCCACTCACTCACCCGTACAGTCACTCATACTTATGGTCTCTCAGTACAGGACTATCATATGAACTCATACACCTATATAGACACTCACACACCGCCACTCATCCATAGAGGTACTCACACACCTAGTCAGTCATAGAAATAATTATTCAAACTACACTTTACTCACCTATACAGTTATACACACACCAGCTCACTTAGTCATACAAATACTAGCACATTCTTACGTTCTTATACAATCACTGATACAAGCAAACACTCATCCATGCAGCCACTCTCACAATCACACACTCTCACTTATAGACATTTATATACTCTAACACACATATATACTGCCGTTTATATATGTAGTTACTTACACATGTACAAATAAGATATACATTCACTCACTAACACACCCATACACACACTCACCCACCCATACAGTCCATCACAGATGCACACTTCAAACTATGCACCCAGTGAATCATCCACTCACACATCTATGCACAGAGTCACACACACCCCACCCACACAAACACTCAGGCACCCATACAGATACTCAGACAACCAATCAATAACCCATGTAGACACTCATGTATTCGCAAACCCATGCAGCCGCTTACACACCAACAGACAGACGGATACAGACATTCACACAGTTTAGTCACTAACCCATGCATTCAGTAAGATACGTTTAATCACTCACTTATAGAGTCAGTCACGCACCTACTAAATCATCCATTCAGACACTTATACACCCACTCATTCTTCAATACGCCTTTCCCTATATATATTAAACATATTTAAACTTTAGAGAAACACAGTCACTGGATGATGTCATCAGTGATGTCATCAGTGATGTCATTTGAGATGTCATCAGTGATGTCATCAGTGATGTCACTGACCATGTCATGAGTGATGTAATATGTGACATCATCAGCAGTACATTGCGGGGGCGCGAGTTATAGTTAGCTGAACTAACTATAACGGGGGAATTTCACGGGTTTTGTACGAGTGCAATGTCCAACTAACTATAACTTTCCCTAAAACCTATGATTTTTTCAGTGAATTTCTAAGGTTTTTAAATGCTAATTTCTAACTATAACGTGCCTGAAACCTATGGTTTTTTCAGTGAATATATATATATATATATATATATATATATATATATATATATATATATATATATATATATATATTCTACTGGCGATCGCCAGTAGATAGTTATAGTTAGGACCTATTTTCCATAGGAAATTCACAACATTCTATTTGAAATAACTTTGGCGCCGGTTGACGAATCTTCGCGAAATTTTCAAAACTCGTGGGGCGCTCCGGTCCGCTCCAATCCTGAAAGTTTCGGGGTGATTCGGCAAGCGGGGGCCGAGAAAAAAGGGGGGTCCCAAAACGTGTTTTCCCCATGCAATTTTCCATAGGAAACTTTAGACACGGCTACAGCCCGAACTGCTGAACGGAATTACACCAAATTTGGCAAAGAGGTAGTTCTTGGTTCAGAAAGAACCCTTTTTGTTAAATGGTGTAAATCCGTTCAGTAGTTGCTGAGAAAATCAAAAGTAAAAACACATATATATCTATGGCCTCGGAGGATCCGCGCACCCTCCCGATCACGAGCTGTATGCTAATTGGCTGTCAACACTCCAAACCAGGAAGTGTTGGCAGCCATCTTGTGCCTCGGTAGAACCGAGGCACGAGAAATCTGAAAAACAAGAGCGCAAAACACAAAAAGGGGGCAGGGTAGAAACACCCTGACCCCCTAGGCCTGCTTAAGGGGTCCCACAAGGACCCCCAGGGCCAAACAAATGTTTTTTTTTTTTTTTAATCGGCAAAATCCGCGCAGGGTGCGCGGATCCGGCCGAGGGAAAAAAAAACGAAGCGCGGGCTCCCGAGCTTCATTGTTATTTGGCCCCCGGGTGGGCCAAGTACCGGGGGCATGCGGGGGTTAATTAAAAAATTGGTTGGGGGCCTCTAAGGCCCCCCCAAGCCCCAGGGACCGCCACCCCCCCCGGGGCTTTGAATTAAAAAAGGTGCGGGAGGGCACTCGGCCCTCCCGCAGCCCCGAGGACCGCCACCCCCGGGGCTTCTTATTTTTTTTTTTTTTTAATTACCTGTGTGGGGGGGCTCGAGCCCCCCCACACGCCCCGAGGACCGCCACCTCCCCGGGGCACTAACAATTTTAATGTGGGGGTCCGTTTCAGACCCCCGAGCCCCGGGGACCACCACCTCCCCGGGGCTTTGACATGTTGGGAGGGGGGCCGCGCGGCCCCCCTCCTGGAGCTCTTGTTGGCCCTGGGGACCACCACCCCCCAGGGACGGCTCCTGCAGTGTCCCAGGGGTGCCCACCCCGGGACACTGTAGTTTGCTATGGCAGGGCGGGAGCCTCGCGGCTCCCGCCCTGCCATAGCAAACTGCTTTGGTTTTGGAAGAGAGAGCAGGAAACCTGCTCTCTCTTCCAAAACCAAAGACGATTGCTTTCCACACGGGGAGCTGCATCTTAGCAGCTCTCCATGTGGAAAAGCAATGCCGGCTCCCGAGGGACGCGGGGAGCCGGCGGGACCGTGGGGGGATTGGGGACCCCCCACGGTCCCCAACCGAGAGGGCCAGCCCCGGGGGATGGGGTCCCCGGGGCTAAAAGTGGCCCGGGAGGGGGGCCACGCGGCCCCCTTCCCCAAAATTGTCCGAAAAAAAAAAAAAATTTAAAAACAAAGGCCGGCCCCGGGGCATGGGGTCCCCGGGGCCATAAGTTGCCTGAGGAGGGGGGGCCACGCAGCCCCCCTCCAAAAGATTGACAAAAAAAAAAAATAAGGCCATGCCCCGGGGGATGTGGTCCCCGGGGCCGATTAAGGCCTCGGGAGGGGGGCCACGCGGCCCCCTTCCAAATTTTATTTAAAAAAAAAATAAAATAGGGGGCAGGCCCTGGGGGATGGGGTTCCCAGGGCCAATAAATTAGAAAAGAATGGGGGCCACACAGCCCCCTTCTTAAAATAAATAAATAAAGGACCGGCATCGCGCCGGAGGCCACGCCCCCTCCTTGCAGCACTCTGCAAACGCGCCCCTAGCGCGTTTGCAGATGGAGACGAATTCCCCTTGAATACTGGGGGTCCCTGGAGGCGAACTAGCCCACCAGGAACCTCCAGTATGCGCCAGGGGCTGCGTTGCAGAGAGGTGTTCTGAGGCCACGCCCCTTTTTACACCTCTCTGCAACGCAGCTCTGTGGCGCTTAATGGAGGTAGCTGGTGGGCTAGTTGCACCCCAGGGACCCTCTGGATTCAAGGGGAGTTAATCCCCCAACTTAAAACGCGCCACGGGGCGCGTTTGCACAGTGGTGAAGGGAGGGTGCGGGGCCTGAGGTGACATGTGTGCAAACACGCCCTGTGGCGCGTTTTAAGTTGGGGGATTAACTCCCCTTGAATCCTGAGGGTCCCTGGGGTGCAACTAACCCACCAGCTACCTCCATTAAGCGCCACAGAGCTGCGTTGCAGAGGTGTAAAAAGGGGCATGGCCTCTGACCACCTCTCTGCAACGCAGGCCTGTGGCGCTTACTGGAAGTACCTGGTGGGCTAGTTGGGCCCCAGGGACCCTCAGGATTCTAGGTGACCTAATACCCCAACTTAAAATCGCGCCACAGGGCGCGTTTGCACAGTGGTGAAGGGAGGGGGCGGGGCCTCAGGTGACATGTGTGCAAACACGCCCTGTGGCGCTTTTTAAGTTGGGGAATTAATTCCCCTTTAATCCTGAGGGCCCCTGGGGGCAATCTAGCCCACCAGGTACCTCCAGTGCGCGCCACAGGGCTGCGTTGCAGAGAGGTGGTCCAGGCCACGCCCCTTTTTACACCTCTGTGCAACGCAGCACTGTGGCGCTTACTGGAGGTACCTGGTGGGCTAGTTGGACCCCAGGGACCCTTAGGATTCAAGGGGACTTTATCCCCCAACTTAAAACGGCCAGAGGGCGTGTTTGCACACATGTAACCTCAGGCCCCCCTCCCTACACCAGTGTGCAAACGCGCCCCATGGCGCGTTTTAAGAGGTAGTTTTAATCCCCCTGCCCTATTATGTACTAGGGAGTTACAGAGGAGGTCATGCTAATCCCAGCGGTACCCCAACGCATAGTGTTCCCTAGTGTATGTAGGTGTTTTCACTGTATTCTAAGTGTCTTTTACCATAGCACTGGCTCTAGGCCTGGTTAGTCAGAGTCAGTTACCACCAGTACACGTCTGGAAAAGATGTGGGCACAGAATGATTTTGCAACAAGGCCTCTTTCTGCTCCTCTGTTGGTTCTTTCTGCACATGTCTTGCTTCTTCCTGGATTTTTCTTCGTCTTTGTGGCCTTCTGTTTCTTTCGACATTTCTTTTGCTTCTTTCTGTGCATTTTTTCTTCTTTCTTCACATGTCCTACTTATGTAGGCATAGTTACAAACTAGCATTTGAAAAACCTTTGAAATTCACAGAAAAAACCATAGGTTTCAGGCACGTTATAGTTAGAAATTAGCATTTAAAAAACCTTAGAAATTCACTGAAAAAACCATAGGTTTTAGGGAAAGTTATAGTTAGTTGGACATTGCACTTGTACAAAACCCGTGAAATTCCCCCGTTATAGTTAGTTCAGCTAATTATAACTCGCGCCCCCACAATGCACTGCTGATGACGTCACATATTACATCACTCATGACATGGTCAGTGACATCACTGATGACATCTCAAATGACATCACCGATGACATCATCCATGTGATAATTTGATGCATCTTCTCACACCCTAATATAACTTTTGATACACCCACTCTAAATTACAGACTGCCATTCTCAAAACCATAGACACTCCAACACCAATAACTACATACACACTCACTGATTCTTAGGTCTACACACACATCCACTCACTCACCCGTACAGTCACTCATACTTACGGTCACTCAGTACAGGACTATCATATGCACTCATACACCTATATAGACACTCACACACCGCCACTCATCCATAGAGGTACTCACACACCTAGTCAGTCATGCAAATAATTAATCACACTGCCATTTACTCACCTATACAGTTATACACACACCAGCTCACTTACTCATACAAATACTAGCACATTCTTACGCTCTTATACAATCACTGATACAAGTACACACTCATCCATACAGCCACTCTCACAATCACACACTCTCACTTATAGCCATTTATATACTCCAACACACATATATACTGCCTTTCACATATGTAGTTACTCACACATGTACCACTGAGATATACATTCACTCACTAACACACCCATACACACACTCACCCACCCATACAGTCCATCACAGATGCACTCTTGAAACCATGCACCCAGTGAATCACCCACTCACACATCTATGCACAGAGTCACACACACCCCACCCACACAAACACTCAGGCACCCATACAGATACTCAGACAACCAATCAATAACTCATGTAGACACTCATGTAGCTATTCAGAAAGCCATGCAGCCGCTTACACACCAACAGACAGACGGATACAGACATTCACACAGTTTAGTCACTAACCCATGCATTCAGTAAGATACGTTTAATCACTCACTTATAGAGTCAGTCACGCACCTACTAAATCATCCATTCAGACAATTATACACCCACTCATTCTTCAATACGCCTTTCCCTATATATATTAAACATATTTAAACTTTACAGAAACACACAGTCACTGGATGACGTCATCAGTGATGTCACTGACCAGGTCATGAGTGATGTAATATGTGACGTCATCAGCAGTGCATTGCGGGGGCGCGAGTTATAGTTAGCTGAACTAACTATAACGGGGGAATTTCACGGGTTTTGTACGAGTGCAATGTCCAACTAACTATAACTTTCCCTAAAACCTATGGTTTTTTCAGTGAATATATATTTCACCAGCATTCCCACGACTATTCCAAGCCGAAAAGCGGGACACGTACACCAAGTAAGTGCGAATTTTCTTTATTAGCTGACGCTCAGCATGGTGGATGACGCGTTTCGCCCATCCAGTGGGCTTGATCACTTAACGAGCCCCTAGTCCCTCATTGCTTTTAAACACCTTTACCATACACTACGTCACGTGATTAGTGAAAATGGAAAAAATACTGTTATACATTCTCTCTATATTCGGGTCATCGTACTTTCTTGTGATAGAATTGAAAATACATAGCAGCATGGACTATTAAAATATTCAAACATTCTGGGATCAATTCATTATACAGTATAAAGTGCAAAGTGCAAGTTCACATTATTTTTAGAGAAGTTACTAATTTCTTGTTAAATGGGGATGCTTTAGTTCCGTGCAGATAATTGTGCGTGGTTGTTAGATATGTCCTGTCAAAGTGACAAAAATCCTAATATTCGATATATTCTTGAATCATTTTCTAGTGGATGCCAGTCAATCTGACATCTAAGGGAACAAAAATATCTGTACACTGGGTACAAACCACATGTCTTATCTGTAACATTCTCAAATTCATTGCTCAGCTATCTGATTCATTGGGATCCCCTCTAATTTTCGATTCAACCAAGAAAATTTAAACAATTCAATCCTCCATATTCTATACTCTGAAAGACCCATATAGATATCAATTTATAGCCATTGCTTATGTTATGATGACACCACAAGCGAATTTATAAAGTGCTACAAAGTGCATTTAAAGTGTGTTGTGCAAAAAAACAACAAATACAATTAAATATATTTATATATACACACACATATATTTCACTGAAAAACCGCAGGTTTCAGGGATGTTATAGTTAGGATTTAAAAAAAAACTTAGAAATTCACTGAAAAAACCAAAGGTTACAGAGACGTTATAGTTAGGCTAACATTTCACTCGTACAAAACCATCGAAATTCAGCCGTTATAGTTAGCTGAGCTAACTATAACTTGCACCCCCGCAATGCACTGCTGATGACGTCACATATTACATCACTCATGACATGGTCAGTAACATCACAGTTGACATCTCAAATGATATCACTGATGACATCATCTAGTGAGTGTTTGCGTTTCTAAAAAGTTTAAGAATGTGATAGATATATATACGCCAAGGTGTATTGAAGAATGTATGAGTGTTTGATTGAATGATGCAGTGGGTGCGTGACTGACTGTATAAGTGAGTGATTATATGTGTCTCAGAGAATGTATGGGTGAGTGACTAATCTATGTGAATGTCTGTATCATTCTATCAGTTTGTGTGTAAGTGGCTGCATGGGTTGGCGAGTAGCTACATGAGTGTCTATATGGGTTATTGATTGTCTGAGTACCTATATGGGTGCCTGAGTGTCTGTGTGGGTGGGTGGGGGGGGGTGTGACTCCTTGCATGGATGCGTGAGTGGATGATTCACTGGGTGTATAGGTTTACGAGTTCCTCTGCGAGGGGCTGTATGTGTAAGTGAGTGAGTGTGCGTATGGCAGTGTCAGTGAGTGGATGGATGTCTCAGTGGTGTATGGGTGAGTAACTGTATATGTGTATGGCAGTATATGTGAGTGCTGGAGTATACAGGTGTCTGGATGTGAGAGTGAGTGATTGTGAAAGTTGCTGTATAGACAAGTGTGAGCTGGTGACAGGGATTGTATAAGTGAGTAAGTATGTGTTAGTATCTGTATGAATAAGTGATGTGCTGTGTGAATAACTGTAGGTGAGTAAATGGCAGTGTGCTTGACTCTTTGGGTGACTGACTAATTGGGTGACTAACTATGGGTGAGTGGTGGTGTGTGAGTGTCTGTATAGGTGTATACGTACATATATCTGTGGGTGTATTGGTGAGTGACTGCGTGTATGAGTGGCTGTATGAGTGAATGAGTGGATGTGTGTGGAGACATAGGAATTAGTGAGTGGGTATGTACTCACTGCTATTGGTGTGTCTATGGTTTCCAGATTGGTAGTCTAAATTTTGGAGTGGGTGTATGAAAGCCTATATTAGAGTGTAAGTGCATCAGAGATTATGTGGATGATGTAATCAGTGATGTCATTTGAGATGTCATCAGTGATGTCACTGACCATGTCATGAGTGATGTAATATGTGACGTCATCAGCCGTGCATTGCGGGGGCACAAGTTTTAGGTAGCTCAGCTAACTATAACAGCTGAATTTCTATGGTTTTGTAAGAGTGAAATGTCAGCCTAACTATAACGTCCCTGAAACCTGTGTTTTTTTCAGTGAATTTCGAAGGTTTTTTTTAGGTCTCGCGCCTAGCGTTGCAGTGCGCAGCCCTGCTCGCGCAGCGCGAGACTTATTGTAGGGGCTTCAGAAAGCTGACCAGACGCTTGTGCGTCATGGCCTTTTCTGTGCGGTTACCCGCACGGCTGGCATCTGTTTCCAATTGTCGTGCCCAGACACGGGCGCGATAATTGAAACCACATGTCTCGCTGTGGCGCGCGCCCACCACTCGTTATCTTGTATTCTGGAACTGGTAGGCTTGCTTCCTCCACTATAATCACAGGACAGTAAGTCTAAAAATGCAAAGCGACATCAGTCAGAAAGACACTGGACTATCTCAACAGCTTATTCCGGACATTGAGCAAATTTGGAGCTCTGCTGTATTTATAAGTCGAAGTTTTGGTAAACCAAGTTTGAAACATTGACATGTTGTGTCAAATTACCATTGCTTTACTGATATGAATATTTATTTCTATTACGTGCTTCACAACAACACTTAGTTCTACGTTCCTATTTTATAACTGAGAAAATGAGGGTAGCAGCAAGACAATCTCGAACAATGGGTGTGGTACCCAGGGCTCTATGAGGTATGACGTCTCCTAAAAAAGCATCGTTGGGCTCCAGATGTCATTGGGGCGGTGAAAACATTTGTGAGGACAAAATAAGTCAGCAAACTGTGCAGTTGTGTTTTTTTAACAATGTTAGAAGCACTCCATAATGCACTTCTGCTACTCTTGAGTATTGTAAGAGACTAATGTGGCTAGTAGCCAAATCAGCATGCTAATTTTACTGACCTCGAAAGGATGGAAGACTGAGTTTGCCACGCCAGGATTCCCACTTGTGACCTACCAATCACAGCCAATTGTTGTCTCTTAAAATAATACATTTTTTGACCCAGTGTTAAATGTGAGAATGGCATCCATGTTGGAAGCTAGCAATCGGAGCACTTCTCTTCTGTTCCTACAACCATTTCTTCGATGCCAAGGTGATCTTTTCTATAGTTATTGAATTTATGAAATATTTTTTAAATATTTTTTTTATTTTAGTAGCCATAGCAAATTGAACGGAATCGCTGCAGAAGAAAAAGAACACTGTCTATAACTAAGACAATGTCCTCTTTTGGTGGTTAGTACAACCAAAAGATGTCCAATTGAAGTGTGAACCATGGGCACCCCTCATTTCAGTAATAAACAGCCCTGCACAACATTAAAATACATTGTTGTCAATTACATATGTATCTCAGAAAGAGATAGATTAGTATTCACGAAACTAGATCTGAGATGCACCACATTTGAGGTTTTTCGTAGTGCAGTCAGGTGCAGAACTGCGGTCTCGCCTTTGGGACCTTATAAGTATTTAGTTATGAAGCACAATATCCCTGGTGCAACAACATCAACTGTTGCATGGCTAAACACTTATACGGTCTCAAAGGCGAGACCTATTGGCTATGCCAATGCTTGTTTTAACTAGCAGTCACGTTTGCAGAGTGGTGGAGAAAGGGGTCTAGGCCTCTGACCAGCTCTCAGGAATTCCGATGCGTAGGACTTACAAGAGGTGTCAGGAGGGCTTCTTGGTCCCCAAGGTTCCTCTGGAGTAAAGTGAACTTCATCCCCCAACCAGCCTGGCACCAGGAGGCACGTTTGCAGAGTGCTGGAGAAAGGGGGCGTGTCCTCTGACCACCTCTCAGCAATTTAGCTGTGTGGGGCTTACTGGAGGTAACAGGAGGGCTAGTTGGCCCCTAGGGACCCTCAAAAGGCAAGGGAACGTCATGCCCCAACCAAGAGCGCTCCAGGAGGCGCGTTTGCAGAGTGGTGGAGAAAGGGGGCATGGCCTGCGACTACAGCTGCTTGAAGGACCCGAAGAAATGTCTCTAGTGACCTGTGTGTCTGTAACTTTGCCACCGAGCGGGAAACATGCTGGGGTGCTTTCAGTAAGCTGTCCATCACTCTGGGAAAAGGGCGGGAAGATGTTGCATCCCGCTAATGTATATGGGGTGGGGCCAAACGGGCGGGGCTTCTCGGCAAGTTTACATGCCTATTATAAAAGGTCAGCACACTAGCTCTTGTCTCAGCAGCAGATGACAAGACTGATTTGCATATGGCTGGGTCTAAACTGGGGTGGCATGGTGAGCAAAAGAACGATGGATTTAACCCAGATCTCTTGACTGGGGGTGAATGTTTGATTTGCTCTGCATTCCGTCCATCATCTGTGTGTCTTTTACTTGCTCTCCCTAAGTGCGCCAGGTATGCCCGGACGTGGGTCCCGGGCTCACTGTGCCACTGGATTCAAGCTAGCCTGGCTGATGAGGGGTGATGCCCCGAAACCGGTCCCAGGATGCTTGTTTCCGGTCCAGGGAGGACCTGGCTTGGCAGTTCGGGCTGGACTGTTCCCATCAGGCACAGGGTCAAGATTGATTTGCATATGACTGGGTCTAAACTGGGGTGGCATGGTGAGCAAAAGAACAATGGATTTAACCCAGATCTTTTGACTGGGGGAGAATGTTTGATTTGGTCTGCATTCCGTCCATCATCTGTGTGTCTTTTGTTATAAAAGGTCGCACACTATCTCTTGTCTCAGCAGCAGATGACGAGAAAGAACCTTCTAGTCACAGGAACTGCATGAGGTTTTGCACTCGAGAGAAGCAAAGATGCAACCACCTCCATCATGGATTACAGCGATCTTTTCACAGTGGAAATGAGAAAGCACACCTTAAAGGCCCCGGGGAGGTGGCAGTCGCCGGGGCTGCGTGGGGCCTCGTGGCCGCCCCGCATTTAACATAAATAGCCCCGGGGAGGTGGCGGCTCCCGGGGCTGTCGGGGCCTCCGCATATCTAATTACAATTGCCCCAGGGACCTGGCCCACCTGGGGGCTTAAAAGAAACAAAGCGCGGGAGACTGCGCTACTTTTTAAAAAAAAACAATTACGGTGGTAATTCGCGCACCCTACTTGACTCCCGCCGAAAATGTTTTTACAAAAATGCTTTTTTTGGCCCTGTAGGCCCCCCTGAGCAGGCCTAGGGGGTTTCTGATATGCCTGTATGAGCACAACAAAATGTTGGTTGAAATGATCAATTTATGTTTGACCAATACATATTTTTTGTTTAACAAAGAGGTCTTTCAACAGATGAGGGGAGTGGCTATGGGGGCCTGCTTCTCTCCGAGCTACGCGTGTCTTCACGTGGGCTGCTGGGAGGAGCAGGTCCTTAAGACACAATGGAGCCAACTGTGGGAAACACATGTGATGAAATGGTTCTGATTTATCGACAACGTTTTTATTATTTGGAGGGTAACGGAAGAGAGTGCTAAGGCTTTTGTGCAAAAAATTAATGAAAATGATTTGAACTTAATATTTACAGCCAGATCAGTAACCAATCAATTGAATTCTTGGATGTGCAAGTGTATATAGATCAAGATAAAGTGGAAACTAAACTACACAGAAAAACAACAGCGGGTAATTCAATCCTCCATGCCAAAAGCGCACATCCAAGACACTTAATTCAAAGTATCCCCTATGGGGAATATTTAAGAATCCAGAGAATATGTAGTTCTGATACTGTTCTGGAACTTTGTCAAAAAGAGGCAACAGATAGATTCATTGCACGAGGATAGAACATCAATGATCTACACAAAGCCAGATGTAGAACCAACGTTCAACCCAGAGAAAGGGTATTTTTTAGAGATAACAGTGAAGGGCAACCAGATAGCACTTCACCACTCAGTACAGTTGAGAAACCACAAGAGATTAGATTAATCACAACCTACAGCAAACAAGAAAGGCAAATAAGGAGAATTATTAACACACAGTGGCTTATAGTATTAACAGACATCAGCCTAGGTCAAATTCTCCCCGATAAACCTTCTTTGACGTTCAGACGTGCACCATCAATGAGGGATTCATTAGTAAGCAGTAGCCCAGAAGTCCGCTCCGCTCAAAATTGGTTATCACCAAAAAATGGGTTTTTCAAATGCAATACTTGCAGAGCCTGTAAATTTGGAGTCAATATGCAAAGTTATATGACTGTATTTTGTGCCAAACCAGTAAAGATCAAAGGGCACTACACATGTAGGAGCGATTTTGCAGTATATGTACTTGAATGTTCCTGCAGACTGAAGTACGTGGGAAGCACTAAACTACTAGTATATTACAGAATCCTGCAACATATCCGGGCTATTGTAAATTCTGACCCCAGCTACCCAGTGGCAAGGCATTTTAAACTTGTACATCACAACAATTTAAGGGACCTTAAATATTTTGTGATTGGAGATGTTCCCATACTAAGAAGAGGAGGCAATAGGGAAAAACTACTGAGGCAGTTAGAATCTGAATTTATCATCAAATTAGATACCAAAATGTCTAACGGGTTAAACATGAATGAAGACCTTTACAATTTTCTGTAATTTATTGGGTTCTCTTCTGTTGGTTCCATACAAGAAGGTGGCCATCTGCCATAACCTCCAATAATGAATCCGATTCATATATCAAAAGAAAAATGAGATCAATAGCTTTTATGTATTATTATTCTTTAGCATGACTCCCTGGTACCCTGGATAACTTGACTCTTTGCATTTTGCACAGGCACTTAGGCACTTTAGTTTGGTAATTGCAAGTTATTGCAAGTTGAGAAACTAAATATGGATCTGTACAGATAAATATAGAATAGTTATTTCTAGATAAGTGCTGCATTTGACACGATCCGTCGTGTGCATGTTGAAATATCATCAATATAAGGCTTCATGTAAATATGTGTATAGTAATGAAACATTTAGTTGCACTTTAAATAGCATTGAGCACTTTATATCACATTTGCACTTTATAGGGAAAGTGCAATATCAGCACTTTATGAGAGGAGAAAAAAGCACAAATGGATTATGATGATAATAATAGTGAGCAGGACAGCATAGAAAAGGCAGAGCTTGAATAAACTCTAAGTTCAAGCAAGTTAAGTAGATACCCTTTTTAGGTCTCGCAGACCTGCGTTGCAGCGCGCATGCACTGCTCGCTCTGCGAGGCTTCTTGTAATTGAGGAGATTTCAGAAGGGTGCTTGAAGCCCCGCCCATCATTGAACATTGATGACCTCACTGAGAACACCACACTCATATACAACATTGAGTTATTGAGTGTGCATGTGTGGGGGCATAGCATAAAAATAGCGTAAGCATGTTGAAAGTTATGTGGTGCACAATTTACAAATCACTAAAGTTTGGGGTGTAAGTATTACTCCCTGTTAAACAAGATAAAGGCTGAGTGCAGCTAAGGTTGTTTACAGAGGTGTGTTCGAAAGCAGGCTGATGCTTAAAGCCTATTCTAAAATATCTGTGATAAAGGGCAAAATAAGTTAGAGTATTAGAGTAATATAGACCAATTGTATGTAGTGAGGATGTTTATAAAGTGAGGATCTTTATTCCAAAACTTTGCTGAAGATTTCGAGATATTGGAGTTTGCTGAATAAAATAGAATGTAGGGTTACCCAACTAAGGGTCCGATTGCGATGCGGTTCGGAAATCATTCCGACCGAATCGGTTTGGGAATGGTTTCTGACCGACTCGGATCGGGAGAGTCCGACTAACCGATTACGATGCATCCGGATGCTTCCAGATACGATTCGGTCGGACTCCCATTGACTTCAATGGCAGCCTATGTTCCGACTGAATGCATAGGCTCCCATTGAAGAAAGGAGTGACTGGGGAAAATCGGGAACCCTGTGGCAGGCACCTGGTGCCTGCCACACTGTGCATGGCTGGTAAGGGGGGACCCATGGGTACCCCCATGGGCCTGAGAGGAAAGCTCCGGGTGCAGAGGGGCCTGCTACGGGCCCCCAGAGTCTGATTCAGACTGCCGATTCGAGTCGAACGGCACGATTCGGAAAGGCTGTCCGAATCCAGCATCATAATCGATCGTTCGGCAACGCAGCCCGTAGAGACGTACGAGTCTGCTCCATACGGCTCGGTCATTTCTGGTTGCCGTCGGGTTCGGATTAGGATATTCCTAACTCGTATTGTAATCGGTCGGTCGGAAACCTTTCTGATTCGGTCGGAAAGACACGTTCCCGATCCTGACGGAGCAAATGCCGTTAGGAGGCCTTCCTAACCGCATCGTAATCGGCCCCTTAGAGGTACTTTATATCTCACCGGTGTAAGCATGACTTAAGGTTGTATGTCACTGTCCCATCTCAGGAACGGGTGTAGTGCATCCTACAAAACGAAGCAGTCTAGTCCATAGGGCCAGGAAGAAATTGTTTTTACAGTGGCAAATGTATACCGGTCAACCTCTTGACTTAAAATTATGGGTCATGTGAAGTATTTAAGTGGTTAATCCAATTCAGGTGAATGGAAAACTGAACACTCCTGTAGTGTGTCTAATTACTTCAAGGCTATAAACCCAATAGGTTGGTGTTACATCATAAGATGCCTTCAGTAATATCAATGATGTCATTTGAGATATCATTAGTGATGTAGTCTCAGAGACTCAGGGAGAGTGTTCCCAAGTTATGAAACACTCTCCATGAATCTCCGAGATGCTCGGTCTCCCTATCCACAAGGCATTAGAAACCTGGTTATTCTAGGTCGCACTTCTAAGCTGTCTCCTGTCCTCAAAACGATGGAAAACCCCATGGGTAGCTACGCGCTACACAAGAACGTAATAATAATACTGTTGTTAATGATGTAATTTAACATGTCATGAGTGATGTAATATGTGAGGTAGTAATAAGCAGAGCGCAAGTAAGAGTTAGCTCAATAAACTAACTGGTAAATTTCTGTGGTTTTTTGCTTTAAAACAATAGTTTTGATATTATTACAAGCCATAACTATAACATCACATTAACCTTTGTTTTTGTGTGTATATGTGTATGTATGTGTATGTATGTGTATGTATGTATATATATATATATATATATATATATATATATATATATATATACACACATACAAACACACATACATTATATACTGTAATTTCTAGAGCGAGAACTCAGCTGGAAGCAAGACAGCACTTATAGCTTGAAGGCGACCCTACCAAAGACCAGTATCTTGGCACCCACTATTTCACAATAAATTAAAAGCTGCTTTCATCCTTTAATTATAAATTCTTAACACCTCCCATAAGGGAAATTGCATAAATGGTATAAACACAGGCATTCCTACACCAAAAGGATACACGAATAATCAAATTTGGTAGACAGAAACAGATGCTTTGTAATAAAGACTAGCAGTTAGTAACTGGGGCATTATTATTGTCCGTCTTTTCAAAGTCCTTATTGTTCAAGTTTACACTAGACAATAGGAACATCACAGAAAAGAAAAAGCCCAAGTTGTATAAGAAAATATTTCTAAACATTCTAACAACTGTAACTACAATGGAGCCATACTGAGAACTGAAGTCCAAAACTAAACAAACATGTTACTTACCTTCGGTAATGCTCTTTCTGGTAGCGACTGCATGTAGTTTTATTAGGTCCTGCATGGGATTAGTAACCAAACGATAATATAATGCACTGAGGCACGTTAGTCTCCCAGGAGATAAACAAAAGGCCACATCTTAAGAATGTTTTGTTAAGAAAGGTTGCCTGACTCCTTGTGGCAGCCTTAGACAGCACAATGCACTTTATAATCATGGAAACCCAGGCCATCCTTAAGCTGAACATGAGGCACAAAACAGTTTTAAGGTTCATTCAAGGTTTTATAAGTCTTACCATGGCTTGTAAGAGGCTATAAATTAAATAACTAGGACCATTGGCATAGCACGATTCGTTATTTAATGCACAAGGCATCTCAGAATAACATCAGTAATTAATTGAACTCTTAGCATTGCTTTTACGCAAGAGCAAGGCGATCTACACGACTGAACATATAAGAGGCACAAACAGTTTTAAGGGCTAAAACTAGACATACAGGCCGAATAATTGACCAAGATGCTTTAGTAGGTTCTGCAAGGGAGCAGTCACCAAGTTATAATTTAATGCACTTTAGTCTTTCCAGGAGAAAAATAAAGGGCCACTACTTAAAAATGTTTGAGTAAGGCCGTCTAACTCCTAGTGGTAATCTCAGACAGCACAATGCACTTTACAAGCACGCAAACCCAGGCCATCCTTGAGCTGAATACGTGGCACAATCAGTTTTAAGGCTTAAGCAATGTTTTAGAAGTCTTAAAAACGATTGTAACATTGTATCAGGAAATTAAATAACTAATTAGAAATAACTATATATTGCATAAACGCACTTTAGTTTTTTCGGCAAGTACTGCAACCAAGGTTATCCCTGCTCGTTCACATGGATTTATTTATCCTTTGTACAAGGATCAACATTCGTAATAGGGAGGTCGCAATAGGAATAATTTGTGGTCGATATTTGCAATGTTAGCTTGTTAGCGTCATTAATTCGTTTTTGGCAACATGATCTTATATTGGTTCATCCACCCCACAAATAATTTTGCTTATTGTGAAGTTGACTGTTTTACTCGATAAATCTTCTAATGATCGGTTTTATTTTATGCTATAATTGTTAAGTTTTAATTAACTAAACAAACTTAAACCTCATAGCTCTTCAAATGCAGAGTCTCGGCTAAGAGGAAGATATTTATAAAAACAAGTCTGGTCATTAGAGAGGGTGGTGGTGTGTCCTTGAGTGCGAAAGTGTGCCCACCAGATTCCTGTGTAAAAGGAATTTACCTATGTTTCAATTAAACTCTTTATCAAGACACTCTGAGTAGAAAGGGCCTCTCAATGCACTTTGGCTATATACCAAGGCCTGAGCAATTGACGTAGCACATTACACCTAGAAAATGATGGGATGTTTGGCAAAATTATTTGGCAACAATATTTTTGAAAACTCATTCACTCTGAAAGGTGGGCCTAAAATGCTTGCGCTGCATTTGTCCTATTTGGCAATTATTTCACCTCGTTGATGTATTCCATATATACCCACCCAGCTGATCGCTTCACATGTGAACAATTGATTTGAAGACAGACAGGTTTGGCATACCACGAGAGACACTACACAGCATGAAATAAACATCCAAAATAAAACAATAATGAAAACATTTCTGCCCACATTGGTATACATGCAGTATGCCCCATCCACGCTTCTATTGCCAAGGCTGGCCTGCAGGTGAGGTAGAAATTAGGCTAATCACAGTCGCAAATATATTCAAAATAAACAATTTAATGTCTTGTACAGATGCACGTTGTTAATATGTGTACAGAAAGGTAAGTTGTGAATTAAGAGAAGAGTGAAATAATACACTGCCAGTTCATTATCTCGACATTTTTTTTAAGGAACTAGAAGATTGGCGTAGCTCCATACTGCTAATGAGATTATATAATTGGATAGCCTTGTTTTAAGGCCAACTCCTAAAAATCTCTGAATGTCTAAAGAGCCCACATTGAGGCTGAATATGGGTCAGGTGGTAGATAATTACTTCATGGAATCCGCCCCTCCTGATTCCAAGTGGGTTGAGGTTTTTACACCCGGTTTTACCAGGCGTGGGGGAACCACATCTGATTTTTCTGACCTGCAGTTGCGTCTGGAAAAAAAAAAAAAGAAAAAAAAAAAAATCGACGAAGCAAAACACATCCTCAGCAGCCAAGGCTTACTTCGCATTTTTTTGTTTGTTTTTGTTATATCCCCTTTCCACCCGCCACTCTCCAACAGGCTTGCTCATACATTTACCATCTCCTCTGAGCAGGTAAAAGTATGTAAAACCCCATGGAATTGCCAATTTTTTGTGGTTTATGACTGGGGAAAGAAAACAAAACAATCAAGTTAGTCACACTGTAATTCCCCAATCCCATTACATTTTACTGGTAATTGCACGGTACTGGTGCGAGATTATCACAGTGTAACTGTAAAATTGCATATGATTTTACTGTTAACTGAGTCCCGTACAACTTGTAATCAGAGATATTATGGGCAAAATGAAAAAGCTAAAGTAGGGTCGTCCAATGGCAAATTGTTCAGTACAGTTATATACTTGATTTCTCTTTCATCTGAAACACTTACCATTTTATCTAGATTTTCAATTGATCTATAGATCTCCCCTTGAGATTCGTCAAAGTATGTGTATGAAAACGTTGACCTTAAAAAAAAAAAAGAAAATAAAACTGCTGTTAAGAACTAAAGTCCACCCAAGCACCTTTTCTGTAGTACTACTGTAATCATGGTAATAATTAATAACATGCTGAAAATTTAAGTGAAAGTCAAACACTTTATCACCAACGAATAGCAATTCAGAGAAGACTGCGAGGAAAAAAAGCAGCATGAAGCGGGTGTTGCATCCTTTAATGTGTAAACACAGCACTTAGCCGCAGTACTTTTTGTGCTCACCACTGAAATTGGGTGCATGTAGCCTTTTCATGGAGTGGGATACCTTTGTGGATCTTGGCCTCATAGTGGTCAGAGAGAGTTCAGGCTTGCAGTTTATATCATGGTGTGCCTGAAGGCAGTGTTTTGTGTCAGGCAGTAGATGGGATCTGGTACGGAATGCTAGAAATGTAACTCCGAAAGGTCCTCTTGAGCACGACATCCATGTCACGCGTCTCCTGACAAATGCTATATATATTTAGCATGTTGCACGCACCTCAGGGTGCTAGAATCTATGCAATTGTTAGATACAGCTAAGGTGATGCTCATTGTAACGCGAGTAGCAAGTGCTATAAAAATCCTGGATTGGAGCGTATTATAAAAGTGGGAAACAGACCTTTGTACATGAAACACAGGGAGGAGAAGGCCTATACACTCTCTCTGTTAATTCATGCAGAAGGTCATGAATGTGAATCTCGCCTCTTGTAAGCACAGAGGGTCGCCGAATTTGAAGAACCATTGAAACCCTTCCAGGCCGCCAAGCAAGCCAAATTAGGTTTCTCTTCCATGTTTCTCCTTTTCTTCTCCTCCTATGCAACCCACTAGGTTGGATCCAGTAGCTTTGAGACATTCTTGGCACAATCTTGTTTGCCGTCATCATTTTGAAGCTTAAATTGAGCACTATATCATGCCTGGTTCATTCCAAAGCATGAAGGTCCTAAAGGTCTTTGTATTTTCCACCACACTTCTCAGCAGACCAGTCCTACCTTCCTTCAATTGCACTTTGTCAGCAACGGAACATCCTGCCTCCTTCGGCCTCTTACAGAAATATTCTAACAATCCTTCAAAGGGCCTGCTCTTTTTTCCTACCTCCCTGCAAGAGAATGGATTATCCCGGCATCTTCTTTTCGTAGTGAGACTCACCATGCAATCTTTTGAAAACATCAAGTCTTGGCTGTTTGCTAATTCCACTGTGTTATAACCTTTCCAGCTCTCCTTCTTACATTTCTTCTCCTAGGGCCGGGTTAACATTCAACCTTACTGTAGCACTCTTCAAATCTGCTATCAACTGTCAGTCAAATTTTATGCAGATTTACAAATCAGAACCAAAATTAAATCAAAAAGTTAATTCAAACATAATTCCAAATGCAAGCAGCCACTAATCTAAAATGGGTAAGACAGCTTGTACCATCCTGCATTTGGGGAGAACTGGGACAGTCTTGCCAGTTAATGTGCACTGCCACCTACTTCGATCATATGTCAAAATCCCTTTGCTTTTCGCTTATTTATTTTTTACCTTTCTTTTGGTAAAAAACCACTGACCACGTTTACAAAGCAACAAAAGGATAGTCAGTTTTACTAGGCCGCTTTAAATCCACGTTTCATAAAAATCAATTTAGTGTTTTTTCCTGCAGTTGTGAGTGTAACTTCCCTATGAGAATTAGCATTTGCACATCTGCATCTCCCTCAATATTCCAACCCCCCCGACTTATTTTCATACAAATCACCAGGTTCAATTGGATGTGGTTTCAGTGAAGTATTTTGGAGAAGTTAAGCAAGTTCCTTATTTCTCACAGTTGCCATAATCACTATTTATATATAATCACCATTACTTGTGGAAGGACGACACACCGACACACACACCGACACACACACACACCGACACACACACTCACACACACAGACACACACACACCGACACACCGACACACACCGACACACACACCGACACACACCGACACACACCGACACACACACACACACACACACACACACATCTGCATACGAATTTAGACTCTCACTGACATCTCACCTGATCTTGCAAAATACAAGGCTCTCTAGTATCCTCTTTCTAGTCCTACTAAGCAGGACTGATGTATTCTACAGGTCAGCATCTTTAGAAAGTCACTGTAGGACTGCGATCTGGAGGGGAACGCATTAACATTAATAGGTGCGGTCTCTGGTCTGTAATGAATTAAATCATTCTAACTGTTTACCTTGGGTATGTTGCAGGAAGGGGCAAGATGGCAATAACAATAACACAAAATAGGAGCATCCTAATCACAAGTCAGGAGGGTTCTGGGGCTGAAACTTGGCTTTGCTCTTTCAAATATTAGAAGGTTAGCCCAGAATGGAGGTGAGAGTTTTGTTGAGGAGTGTTGCCTGCCAATGGTTTATCTGTAATTTCCCCGCAGTGGTTCCTGTTGCTTCTTTTTCTAAGATATCATATGTTGCATATTCAAAGGACAACAATTATAAGCTCAAATCCTATTCAATCATACACACTGAGCAGTTCGGGCTGGACTGTTCCTACTGGAGAAGGACCAAGGCTGATTTGCATACAGCTGAGTCTAATTTGAGATGGCACAGTGGAGGAAAAAAACTTTGGACTGGGCTGAAGCTCCCCGTAACTAGTTGCTGAGATTAATTCAAACATTCCATCCATCACTTGTTTGTATTTTTCCTTTTGGCGCCATAAGTTCGACGGGGGTGCCGAATTTGGGTCCCATGCTCGCTGTGCCACTGGAACTAAGCTGCACTGGACTGTAGAGGCCCAAACAGACTAAACCGTCTTGGGTTGTTTGTGCTCTGGTTTGAAGAGAACATGTCTTGGCAGGTCAGTCTGGACTGTTGCTCTTGGAGCAGAACCCTGGCTTTTTTTGCATCAGGCTGGGTCTAATCTATGGTGGCATGGAGGGCAAAACAGCAATGGGCTGGGGTGTGGCACAAGTAATTGCCAATGGTTGAGATAAATTCAATCTGTCATTTTTAAAATCAAAGTTTTCTTACACCTTCCAAAGAGTCATAATCTGAAAAGTGCCAACAATGCCCATTAGGATTTCTTCATTATGCGAGTGTCACTGAAGGTCTAGCTGTAGGATTAGTAGAAGTGGCTAAGCCCGAGGACAGATTTTTTCAAAACAATGTGTTAAAACTGCAAGTCAAAATAAAATCAGGGAACTTACCCCAATGGCAGAAATCGGAAGAAATCACAAAGAGGTTACTAGGGTCTGCTAGGTATTTACTGAAGAGTTTTCCAAATTCCTGTTCCTTTGACTCACTCAATGCTCCAACTAGCACCGGAACAATTGTAAACTCATCCTTATGGCTTTAAGGGGAGAAAAAAACAGGTCATATAGTCAAAGTACAAATGACAATGTCCTCTAACAGTTATAATTTAAGATAACACAAGTACGGCAATGTTGCAAGTTTTGGTGCACAATAAATTATTAAGATGCATTGAATTCCACAGTTCAAAGCAACCTCAGGTCCAACTTTTGTTTTCTTGGCTTCACTGGAGGTCACCCGCTCTTATGTTCTGTAGAAAGCATAGAACACTGGGCAGGGAAATACATTATTTTTGTGGTAGAACTTCCAACTATAATATGGGATGGCACGTCCTTGTAGATGCCACCATTATCAACCATACCTTATTTTACGTACTGCATGATATGGACTATGAAGAGGGAAGAGGTGATATAAGGCCACTGCATGGTGCAGTTGGACATCAACATAAAAACAATTTAGATTATGAAGGAATTTACTTATCTGTCTGTAGCCTGAGGCTATTTGATTTTCAGATGCTGTGAATCATTCTGCCAAGTGGTAGTCCTAGCCCCTTGATATACCTCAGTAAAAAAATTGTTGTCCAGAGATTTTCATTGTTGATTTGTGTTTTTGTATTATTAGAGAAGTTTTGTATTATTAGAGAAGTTATTTACCATGGGTATCTATTTCAGGCTGATTTTTTTGGACAACATTTTTAAAAATGGCGGATGTGTTGCAGTGATGATGTTATGTCAGGAACCATGAGACATATATACTTCATTTTGGTGTCATAACAGATTTGGGGGTCAAGTAGTCTTATAGAGACAGAAAATAACTCCTTAGAGCAACCCTCTCGCCATTTTCCAAAATGGTGGCTCTATAAGGAGGTGTTTTAGCCATCATATTGGTAATTCATTTTAATATTGTTTTTGTTTCAGGTTTTCCATTGATTCAAATTCGTAAACATGAGCAAAGCAGGTGGTATCAGAGGATCTTTACCTCCTGACAGTGTTGCTAACTACAAAATGTGAGGACTCCTTCAACAAAGAAAAATGTGTCATATGCCAAACTAATCCATAGGAAAAGCTAACTTCAACTGTGGATGGACAGAAGAGAGTTTGAGATGCTGCAGAAATACTGCAAGACGAAGTTCACAAAAGACAAACTGATGGGTGAAGAGGATCAAATATTTTATCATTGTAACAAGTGCTACAAGTCATATACAATGGAAAACAGCCTGGAAAAAAATTGTCAAGAAATAGCAGAAACCAGTGAATAACAACAAGAATCTGAGTCTTCTGAGAAAACGACGACAACCAAACCCAATGCCCATCCACTCAGAAGATCGATGGCTACACCTCGTCCACCTCCAACAACTGACCAGAAAGCAGAGGATCTTCAGTGTGTTATCTGTGGTTTAGCCAGAACAAGGGCCACAGGGATTGACGAAAAAACAAAGTACAGAGTACACGAGTCTCAAAGGGCAAACATGTTTTTATCTGCATCTAGTTTCTGACATGAGGTTTTCAGCCGAGTAGCTGATCTAAACTGCGAGGTGAATGTATTTGCAGCGGATCTGTATGCCCACCCGAACTGCATGCGTGCATACATTCAAAAGACATAATGCAAAGCCAGGCAATGTTCAATACACTCAGTGCAAAATCAGAAAAGCAAGTTTGCTTTGTTTGTCAAAGAATGAGAAGAAAAATCACAACTTTGCAAGTCCTGGGGAAATGTTTTACACATGATAGCTAAAGTGAAAACTTGATACATGCTGATTGGAAAGGTGACTGGGAGCTACATATGAAGACTTTGGAGTCACTGATTACTGGGTTTCGTGGATTCAATTGAATAAACTACCTGAGATATGGGTCCTGGTATTTGGAAAGAGTTAAGTAGCTAGAGGTGAAAAAACCCCACCTCTACAGAAAATGCATCCAAAGCATTTTGTGGTGAAAGACAGAGGGAAGTTTAAATGCTGTGGCTCCAGATATGAGGAGATCACAGAAAAGCTCAAAGGGAATTGTTGGTCAGACATGTAACAGTGAATATGTTGCCCAATGGCAGCTAGTTTACCAAAAAGTCATTTCTTTTTGCAATGTTTTCAGAGAGATGACAAATTCAAAATTAATGGACCATTGTGAAACTGTTCCTCACCACGAACTTGTGGGAAAGAGAGGGGAACATTTTAATAAACATGTTGACAGCCTTCTTTATTTCATGCAGCAGCAAGGAAACACCTTTGAAATGACTGAGCCTGTGCGACTACACAACTTCATGACCAAATAAATGTGGATGATGATATAAAGACACGTCGACTCGATGACCAGGAACATGGATTGAAACTATACGCATAACTGAAGAGATTTGCATTGAAAGAGAAAAAACTTCCATGTTTTATTTGCCATAGTAAGAGTTTCGTCTAACCAGCCACTACAAAACAGGTTACAAAAAAACACCTTGCATAAGCACATAGAGATAGATGTAGCAAAAGAAAGGGGTACATTTATCAAGGACACTCTACTGCATGATCCTCTTCCAACAAACGCATTATTTGATGGAGATGTTGCAACCAAACCAATGAAGCACAAACTCGTACAAGAGCTAAAAAAAAACCTTTCACCTGAAGAATTTCAATTCAAAAAGGTGTCCTCATTTAAAGCTGCTGTTGTTGTGGACTATGTGTCACAACTGCGAATGGTCAAGATTTAATTCATGCAAAACTTCAGAGAGGTCGTTAAGACTGTTCGACAGATATCAAAGTCAGCGTGCACCTTGCAAGAACAACAAATTGTCTTTGACAGCTATCTTGAACTATCTGTCAAAGAATGTGCGAGAATCAGACGAATGTCTACAAGTGGAACAACTGACCTTGCCTGCTTCAAAAATTTGACACCTATACCTGTGCAACTTGATCAATTCTGGTCATCAACATCAAACAAGATGAACTTGGAGATGTTAACTCATCAAAACATTGCTGATGCTTCAGTGAACACTGAATTTCCAATTATTGCAAATGGAATGATTGTCAATGAGGAGCTGGAGCCTGCAGAGATATATTCAAAAAGGTACCAGCCATATTGTTCAAGAACTTAATAGCAAATTGGAGGAAGCCGACCTTCGTATTGTGCCACATGTTGAGTGGGCTGTTTGAAATGGTTCCAATCAAGTCACTGCACTGTCAAATGACACAGATATTATTGTGCTGCTTAGATTTGTTGCAATGTTCATAAGTCAAAGACTGTCAGAGTTATGGGTACGTTATGGAACAGATGACAAAAGACACTTAATCCCGCTTCATATTCTGGGCAAGAAACTTGACCCAGAGATGCCCAGTGTTCAAGGCACATTTTCTTACGGGTGATGACACTATGAGCAAAATTGAAACAAAGCTTGGAGCTTTAACTGTTGAACCGGTGAAAGTTTCTAAAAGGATTTGCTGAGACAGTAGAAGGATGTGAATTTAAAGTTGTAGAAAAATACTTTGTGCGGGTGGGGAAAACGAGTTCGGACTGTCACACATTTGACGATCTTCGGTACAGTGAGTTCAAGAGATAAGTCCCGCTAAGTGACCTTCCACCGATGTCATATCCTTTGTGTGGACACATTGAAAGAGCGTTCTACTTGATCAGAAGATGTGTAGATGTTGTGGACCATGCGTATGTAGAGAAAGATCTGTGTGAATTTGGTTGGGAAGATATTGATGTAGTGCTTAAACCTATGAAATTCCTAAAGCCTCCACCCACAGAACTAACACGTATATGTACTTGCAAAACCTGTGCTATAAGAAGATGTCCTTGTCAATATGCTCTTCTCAAATGTTCAACATATTGCAAATGTACCACGAGTAATTGCCCAAACAAATAAATAATGGGAACTATGAAAATGTGTCTAAAACAGTAGTGATAACATTGTTTGGTGTATACATAAAAGAATTAAAAACCCTTATTCTTTGTTTCATTTCTATATATGTCTCTTCTTCCTCTATTATAGCTGCCATTTTGGAAAATGGCAGACGGGTTGCTCTGAGGAGTTAATTCCTGTCTCTAAAAGACTACCTGCCCTCCAAAATCTATGTTTTGACACCAAAATGAAGTGAATAGGTCTCATGGTTCCTGAACTATTACATTATCAGAGCAACACATCTGCTATTTTTAAAAAGGTCGTCCAGAAAAATTCGGCCCGGATCAGCGATGTCTACCCAAGCTTAAATACTTTAATGATCCAAAAACACATATCAAAAATGAAAATCTTTGGACAACAATTTTTTTACTGAGGTATATCAGGGGGCCGGGATTAGTGGTTTTGTCCTGTAATTTTCCTTTAAAAACAAATATTTAAATTTTAGGCAATGGCCAAAGGTGGAGTCAGCATGGCTCATGATGATGTTAACTGCAAGTCAAAAATGCCCTAGAATGTGACAACCGTTTTCTGATTCCATTTGCCCTTGAAAGTAATTTGTGAGGCGTATGTACCAACATTCATTATATAAATCTCAATTATTCTGATTATGATTTGAACTAAGCAAACACAAGGAGATGATGGACGGAGCGCTGAGACTTTTCAGACACTCACCCCCAGTCACAGATCTGGGTTGAATCCATCATCGTTCTTTTGCTCACTTCGCCACCCCAGTTCAGACACAGCTATATGCAAATCAGTCTTGACCCTGTGCCTCATGGGAACAGTCCAGCCCGAACTGCCAAGCCATGTCTCCCCTAGACCGGAGACAAGCATCATGGGAACGGTTTCGGGGTAACATCCTTCATCAGCCAGGCTAGCTTGAATCCAGTGGCAAAGTGAGCAAGGGACCCACATCTGGGCATACCCTGCCAATTTAGGGCAAACAAAGCAAACACAAGGAGATGATGGCGGAGCGCTGAAACTTTTCGGACACTCACCCCCATTCACAGATCTGGGTTGACTCCATCATCGTTCTTTAGCTCACTCCGCCACCACAGTTCAGACACAGCTATATGCAAATCAGTCTTGACCCTGAGCCTCATGGGAACAGTCCAGCCCAAACTGCCAAGCCATGTCTCCCCTAGACCAGAAACAAGCATCCTGGGACCGGTTTCGGGGTAACACCCTTCATCAGCCAGGCTAGCTTGAATCCAGTGGCAAAGTGAGCAAGAGATCCACGTCTGGGCATACCCAGCCAACTTAGGACAAACAAAGCAAACACAAGGAGATGATGAACTGGTAGAGTTCTACTAGATATCAGTTCAATTTTATTAGCTTTAAAAGATCTACACCATGCCTAAGAGGAGTCCGATTCCAGCTATACTTTGAAATGTAACCAACAAAATGCCTATTGTATCAAAAGCAGCAGATAGGTGAGTCTGCACCAACAGTGATGGGGACCTCTCATCCGCTATCCCTAGTACCGTTTCTCTTACAAATATCACTGCTGATTCCGTCATTACGGCAGGATGGACATTGAACTGATAATCAGCGAACATTCCCTAGATTTCCAAGTGATGCAATGTTAGTTTGGTGATCACCTTCTCCAACGTTTTTGTAAATAAAATGTGTCCCTTGTAATAGAATGATAATTAATTGGGTGTGACAAATTCAGAGCAAACTTCTTTAGCAATGGCTTAATCCATTCCATTTCAAGCAATTTGGTACATATCTCTCACACCTAAATGTGACTTGCTATAAGGATTGTTACAATGCCAGTATCATATATGTTTTCAATATTGGCTGATGGCTTGAAATCGATGAGAACAATTCCAAAATACACTGACTTCAATAATTACAGTTTACCTAGTTGGTGTAAGTATAACTTCTGAAAAACCTAATAGAAATATTATAAAAATATATCAAATAAATGCCTTTACATCTGTAGGGCTTCTTGTCTTATTTGTACATCTACACTGTTAACATGTGGAGGACCAAGTTATTGCTTGTCCAAGTAATTAAGACATAACCACTCTTCTTACAAACCTAATGTATGCAAAGCCATTTCCAATGGTGATGTTTGATTTTTAAAGAACATAGTCAACTTAAGGTTTAGAATGATGTGAAAAGACGACAATAATTTAGGTTGGACTGTGAAGGGAGTGAGGGAATCTTCCTTATTGGAGGGTGGTGCCCTCATACAGCCGTGTGGGTGTCATGATTCATCATCGGGCTTAGCTCTTCATGGGGCCGGCAGGGGCAATGCCCCACGGGCCCGCAAGAGGGCTCTTTTGCAGAGAGCTTTTAGTATATAGCTGTAATGAGTGTGGGTGTGTGGGGAGGGAACAGTGCTGAAAAACATTGACTTAAAACTACCCATGTGTACCGAGAAATATTTTAATTAGGGGTACTTGGCAGGGTTAAAAAGGTGTGGCCTGTCAGCAGGGGCGGCTGGTGGAATTTGAAACTGGTGGGCGTATGCAGAGCAAATCAACGCATGCGAGCGAGCGAGCCCGACGGCAATAAGGGGGGTTCGGGGGGGTTCTCCCCCGTGAAGAAATTTTTAAAAAATTGGCATCTTTTTGGTGCGATTTTCAGCACTATATCTGTGATAAATGGACTAAAAATTCAGTAGTTCTAGGCATTCATAAAAGAAAACTCAAACATTATTTCAGAGAATTTCTGGGTTGCCAAGCAAGTCTGACTTCTGAAGAGGGCTAGG
Source organism: Calotriton arnoldi (assembly GCA_963921515.1). Classification (NCBI taxonomy): domain Eukaryota; kingdom Metazoa; phylum Chordata; class Amphibia; order Caudata; family Salamandridae; genus Calotriton; species Calotriton arnoldi. The sequence continues at coordinate 686,295 of CAWUFW010009014.1, forward strand.
TTACTAAGCAAGACTGCTTTGGCTCTACCCTTTCTAATAGAAGACACTAGTTAGCGATGTGAACAAGTTCAAAGGACAAACCTGGGGTCTAGGGAGAGTCCCTCTCCTGAGAAAGAAATTTAAAAAGATTGGCAAATGGTGCATTTTAAAGCAAATGAATGCAGCGATAAAGCAAGGCTTATTAAGCAGTGGGAACGTATAGTCTTGAAATATTAAACACATTAAAAACTGCCCCGTATCTTCTTGCATTAATTTGTTCAACAGTTACTGTAATATGTAAATTGTTCTGCATGACAACTTTAGCCCTTTAAAATGTATGCTTAGCTTGCCCAGTGTCTTGCACTGCATGCAGCATTAACTTTGGAAAAATATGCTCTAACCAGACTTTGGGAAGCACCCACAGCTGCTGGCTGTAACCAGTCATATAGAAATATGTGCAGACAGGTCTTTAAGTGAGATGAAAAAGTGGGTGCTCCCTATAAAGGAACATGCCAAATACATTTCTGTGATTCCCATAGTGTGCCATCAGACCGGTATTTTGGTTTCTCTCTGAGATGTAATTTTATCCAGATAAATGGCACAGCAACTGACATACGCCTAAAGCCTGTCAGTATGATTGGCTTGGTCACTGGGTGTTAGCGGGTTAAGATAAATGAGTAACAACAATGATTTCTTATAAATAATTAACATTGAAAATGTTTAAATTCTGAAATAGTGAGTCTGTGAATTAAATAGCATTGAGGCCTGTGGAAGGAGTTTTGGCCTTCAATTATGTGTGCTTTATGTTAGATATGTATCCTCTTTTTCTCTGCATATCTTGTCCATCTGCACATCTTCAACCCCCTCTTTTTCCTCTTCAGCATCCTCTTTTCACTCTTCCCCGAATGCCCGTCCTCACATCTGTCACTTCACCGCCCCCAACATGCACTGCACTCCTCAAATATAAGCACCTTAATTTCTCTTACTTTTGCCTTAAATATTTTGACATCAGTGTACCCCTTCACACACATTTCCACAGAATTTCAGTTGCAAATGGAATACAAACATTGTTCTGTGTGCTCTGCAGAGAGGCCAACCCACTGACAGGCACTTTGTTTGGCTTTAGCCTTAGCGCCTGCGTGCTCAATCAAAGCCCCTCATAAACACCTGGCATGGCTCAAGCCTCAAAGTATGCCTTGCAGTGATTCCCCACAACCCTTCACCTTTCTAATTATCTGCAAGGAGTTATTTTTTAGAATTGTACATCTGTTGGAAATATACCACATGCCAGTTGGAAAACGCCACCAGCAACTTCCTAAAGGTGTTCCCTTCAACATTACGAATTAACTATTTTTAAATTTAAAGCTAAAATAATGGGTCTATCGAGCATTGTACTCTGTAGCAGTAAGACACTGACTGACCTTTACATATATGTCAAGACTAACACAGATCTCAAGCAACCCCGTGTCAGGTGTGAGGAGTTCAGTCAGTCCCGGTGTTAAATGTAGTCCTGCATTCCTAAAGGGAATATCTAGACGACACGTACCAGAATGCACAGCCAAAGCCAGAAAGTGTTACGTTATTTAGATCAGACAAGGAACAACGGGAGATCTCTTAGCGTGGATGCTTGTTACAAACGACACCCTCCTGTCAATCGAAAGTGGTTGCTAGAGAGAGAGGGAGGCATGCAAAGTGCTCAGTTGACATAAACAATGCGCTACGTGGAAAATATAGTAGGTAACTTGAAAAATGCATAGTGCATCATGCTGCCCCCCTTAAATGCCTAGTGCATAACCAAACCCCTGCACATTGTACAGAGAAAGCATTGCCATATTGTAATCAGAAACAGGGTTACAATAAAATCTTGAAAATAAAAAACCATGTCGCGCTAATCCTAAAATGAACACTGTTAAAACTACGTCATGCTGCATTTAAAATATGGCTTGCTGGAGTACATTTACTTCCTTCTCTAAAAGGGAGTACCACAAGTCAGAGTCCGTAACATCATAATTGCATTGACAATTCATTGTGTTAAGATGGCAATAATGCTCATTAACGCAGGGATTTAGCCCAGATGAATCACCAAGAGACACTCTAGACATAATTGCTGATAACTAGAAACTGTGTGTACCAGAGTGAATATGGAACTGAAACAATATTTCGCCACCCCAGCAAAGACTACCCATACCATAATGCCTCAGTGCAGTCCGCACATTCCTGAATGGCCCCGTTAGTTTATAGGCATCTCAAGGTATGTGTGTAGACAGACATCAACGGCGTAGTCCGATAGAAAAACATTACGAAGACACATAAATATCCAGCAATGTGTAACCTGATACGGACGATGCATGCCTTCGCCAGGAAACTACCGGAGTCAGACTCCATGCGTGTTTCTTTTTAACTGATCCCGTGAGTGTGGGGCCATCTCGTTTAATTCACGGAGTGTCCACTAAGAAAAGCAGCATGCAATACGGGCTAAGCCAAGCAAGCAGGGTCGGGAAAGACCGATATTAGACAGTTGCGGCTCGGGGGGGGGGTGCGTGTTGCGCGGGGGCCGGGGGGTTTAAATAAAATAAAAATAATCTTACCTGGTCCGCGCCGCCTCGGGTCCGTTGGCGCCTTCAAAAGCCGCATCACTGCGCAGTGCTGGCAAGTGAGTGGCAACCCCTCTCACCCAATCCTGGCGCTGGAGCAGCGCCAGGATTGATTTAGGGCACGCTAACTCTCCGCCCGCCAGCCCATTAGTAGACCGAGGTTTGAGCCTTTGCTCAACCCTCGCTCTCCTAATGGGCATGCGCCAGCCTGAGCAGACACCAGTGCGCATGACTGGGCACGGGCGAAAAATTCGCTGACCTTCCCCACTCATGCGCACTTGTGCTGCTGCCTGCCCCTGACAATGCCTGTCAGTCAACATGACGCGGACCGCCCACCCCTTCAGACTCTGAAGGGGTGGGCGGTTGGACGGCATGCTGACTGACATGCGATTAGTCAGTTCTCCTCGGCGTCTCTGAACGTAAGTAAACTGAGAGTTTACTTAAGTTCAGAGACGCCGAGGGAGCTGCGGGCGCGGGCGGCTGGTGGGGCAACGCCCCAGCGCCCTAATGGACGCACCGCCCCTGCCTGTCAGTATTGGTTACGAAGCCTGACAATCTCTTAATGGGTGCTCTAGAAGGTCGACATGTTTCATGCCATTGAGGTCCAGGAGGGATCCGTGGCATTTCTTCAGGACCAAATAAATCAGAATGCTTTGTACTAGATATAGTAGGTATTTCTTAAAAACATCTCATGGATATTATTTAAGGTTACTTTCCAGACACTAAATGCTTCAATTTAGCAGTGCAAAATTTACGTGTAGGTTGTCTGTACTTCTCTCAATATCTCCATTCACCACTGAGGCAAGGTAAAGAGTCCAAACTGTTAGTAGTCGGAAGTCACACTGCTAGGCTCTTCCCTAACCGCATTATTAGTCATTGTGGAATGGGTTGAAATGAGTTGCAATTTCCGATGAGTTAGGAATACTGTACAGAATTTATTTATTTAGGCAGCCACGGCCAGTTTGTACGGGCTGAGGGGGCATGCCCTCCATCTTTTTCCCTGAGACAAAGAGTGTGTCTGTCAGGCTGAACTAATTTCAGCTTGGCAGACACTCTTCTTGTTCAGGTAAGGTGGCCAGGAGCTAGACATGCGTTAAATGTGCAGGCGCCTGGCTGCCTGAGCTCAACTTTTCCAGGCTTAGGAATTCACAGCCCTGTGGGCATGTCGTCCTCAGCCTGGAAACAAAAGTGCCTACAGGCCCTACGCCTTGTGACCAGTGGGAGCATCAATGATAGCCTTGGATCAAGGCACTTCAGTTTTAAGCCCTTAAGTGCCTAGAGCAGAGTGTCAATCAGTGACACCGTGTCACAGAGTGGGGTGGGGTCAGCAGTTGTATTGACGCCATCCCATCCTCTGACGAGTGAGGGACTGCTGCCTTCCTTCATTGGCTGACCTAAGGTCAGCCAGTGAGGGAAGGCAGCAGTCCCAACCCTCCTACGACCTCCGAGGCTTCCCTCCCGGAAAGCTGCAGTGAAGGTAACTTATGTTTTTCGATATTTGGTGCATGCATGCATGTATGTAATAATTATGAATGTATGTATGATGTGTATTTTGTGAGGGAGCGTTGTGAATGGGTGCGTGTGCAAGTGTGCTTGAATGCATGGGTGTGAGTTAGTGTGCAAGTGTTTGGCCAATCAATAGAGTGGTCCTGATGCAAGGGATATGGGATGCTGAAGATGCTGAGCTGGTAGATGGGGGTATTTCTCGGTCCACCAACAAGGTCGGTCGACTTTGGCCATAGAGGTCGAAGCACATGTGCAGTCCCGCCAATATCCAGTTGCCACTGATCTAACTGCCTCCGGTCACAGAGAAACGAGCAGTTCCCTTTATTCTTTATTTGCAGCTCGTGTCTGTCTTGGGTGGCCAAACTGCACTTTGCCGATTCTCCCAGTTCCAGCAGTCTTGAATGCAACTTTTAAGTGTCGGGGCTCAGTCTCCCGTGTTGTGCTTCTGCGGACAGCAGCGACTAAGTAATTGTTGCTACCAACTCGCCAAGTTGGCCTCTTCAGCTTTTGTTGGCCTGGTGCTGTAATAAGAAGTCAATCAATCAATCACAGAATTTGTAGAGCGCACTACTTACCCGAGAGGGTCTCAAGGCGCTGGGGAAAGGAAAGAAAAAAAAGGGGGGGGGTTGTGCCGCTACTGGTCGAACAGCCAGGTCTTGAGTAGCCTCCTGAAGGTCAGCAGGTCTTGGGTCTGTCGTAGGCTGAGTGGAAGGGTGTTCCAGGTCTTGGCGGCGAGGTGGGAGAAGGATCTGCCGCCGGTGGTTGTTCTTCGAATGCGGGGGACGGTGGCGAGGGAGAGGTCAGACATCTGATTCTTGGAATTCACCTCTTCGTTCTGGAGGTCAAGAGACTACTTTCCCTTGAGTAGGGACAGGCACGGCCATCTCTTTGCTAGTTCAGGAGCAGCAGGTGCAGTCCAGTCATTGGTGCAGCCTCTCTTTGCCAGATCCAGGGAACAGCTGGGCAGTTCTTCTGTCCTCTCTTCTGTATAGTCGTGATCGGAGGTCAGGATGCCAGGGGTGTCCCTTTTATGCCCACAACTTGCCCTCAGGGGATGTGGTGAGTACTAGCCAATAGGTCCCTCCCACCGGATGATGACTTCCTGCAATGTGTATTTCAAAAAACAAAAGACCTCGCATGTGACACATTCAGTAATTACTTTATATGCATGACCAAAATTTAATTAATTGATCATATTAATTTATTTCAATGCATATGATTCAGAAATTCATCAAGCGTTACAAATACATGTAAGAGATTATGCTACATACACGGAGAACATTCACAAATTAAGTAGCAGATGGCGATGGTGGACATTAGTGCAACTTTGATCAACTATTTAATTTTTTGGTCATGTTTATAAAAAAGAATTATTGAATGTGTCACATGCGAGGTCTTTTGTTTTTGAAATATGATTGCAGTGGTCTAACTTCCTAGGTTATATGGACCCCCCTCTCCTGTTTTCCCTCTTGGGATTAAATATATTTCCAGCAATGTGTGGCATCTAGCTATCCCACAGTGCAATATTCTGTCCTCTCCCAAAATGGCGGAATCTTTCTCTCGGTGTGTGGAGGTTGGCAGCCCAACCTAGAGGTGTGTCTGCCTGAAGGCTACACGCCCATTGGAAAACTGGTATGACCACTGTTTCCCCCTTTCTGTCCCCGACACCAACCTGTCCATCAGAACAAAAGAGCAGACCCTCATGTGTGTGTCCACCTTAGCCCTTCAAAGGCAGTTTCTGTTTTGAAGCTTGCCTTTGGGGCTCACTCCCTGTTTGGCGTTCTGCAAGGGAGAGGTACTACCTCTCCCAATGGCAGGCCTCTATTGTGTCCCTTCCTGAGTGTCATTCACACCTCTCCACAGGAGGGCAGAAGGTTGACTCATTGCCAGCATCTGTAAATGGCCACTGGAAAACTAGAGCAACAGAGTGGCAACTTTTTAAAGTTGCCTTATATGGTTTTGATGTTTTTTTCAATTTCAACCCAGCCGGCACAGCAAGCTACAAATTGTTTCTCCACCTCACTATTTTTCTAAGATGAAACATCTATATGTTTTTTTGAGACAAAACTTCAGACTTAGCAATCTTTGCTCAAGGCAATGTTGGTTTACTGGTATAAGGAACTACTAATACCATCTTCTGCACCAAAATTGGTGGTGCAAGAATTTCTGTCTTCTCATCAGGTTCAGAATCAAAAACTGTTCGGTCTGTGCCTCTTCAGAGCATTCTACATCTGAGCGATTATTGTCCTGCTCAAAGTCAATATTCCCACACAGTGTGCTGAGCCACCTGTTATTCCAGATCCAAATTCGCCAATATATTCTGCGGAGCCCTGGTTTTTCCTCTTGTGTATTCAAAATGTTTCAGATTGAACTCCAAGTAAGATTCATACTCAATGTATCCTGGATGAGCAAAAGACAAAATGCATTTTAGAAATAATGAGAAAGTGTGATCTTATGGTCTACGTCATCAGGAGACATCCTAATGTCAATGACCAAAATAAAACATGTCTGGCATTAGCTGGCAGTCTTTTGGCTTTCTCAATGCTTGTTTTGTCATGGCTTTTGTAAGTCTGGATTGTTGGAAAAGCTACAAAAAAAGTCTTTTTGGTCTCAAAAAGAGCACATTACTCTATTCGTCCCGGGCACTGAAGGGAACCACTTTGGATGTGGATGTGCTCTTCTGAAAGAGCTGAATGCAGCCACTCACAGAGAAGTTAGCTACTGGCTGACGTGGGCTGACCCATGCTGTAGCAGACAGTAGGAAAATGCGGATGACACAATAACAGACACTGAATGAAGCGGACTGACTGAAAGCCCCCATAAATAATAAGTATATTATATATATTTATTTAGTAAAATCAAAAGGTCTTAGTAAATGGCAGACATAAAAATACTTTAATTTCAGTCAGGCATATATTTTCAAGACCTACCACCTAGGTGGCAGAATGATGCACAGGATGTACTCTGGAACAGATATGCGCTGAAAAAACTAAATGCATGGAAGAACTGTAAAAACTATAAGGCACGGGTGATGATCACCTTTCATGAGATGAAATGTGCCACATGTATCGCAGATCTTTTCAAGACTTAGACTGTCAGTTTGCAGCCATTCACATTCCTTGTTGCTTATTTTAATTGCAATTTACTACTTTATTTTGCTAGAACATTCTTCGCTCATACTTAAGATATGGCAATTTGACGAACAAGTCACTTACCTTCTGTAAAGCTTTCCCCACCTTAGAATATTCCTCAGGCGTTAAACTGGATCCAGAAAATCTTGAGCAGTACCTCTGCATGTCAGTAGGTGGTATTGTTTGGCTCCGCATCAGCAGTGACAGTGTGCTGCCTATATAGGCGTCAGCGCACTGACATCCGTTTCTTTCATGACTAATTCTGTGCAAAAAATGCTGAGCCATATAAAAACCAATGTTACTGTTTTGTGCAGTGTCTAAAGGGATCTTTTGGGCAAAGAGCCCAGTTTGCAGAGGGGAGGATGGGAGAGTTGGTGAGGAATGTGCAGTTAGATAGAGTCTCTGCCAGAAAAAACATTACTGAAAGTAAGTAACTTGTTCTTCTGATACAGACTTGTAACTGCAGATTCCTTACCTTAGGTTGGAGGATGCCCAGTGGCAGGTTGGCAGATGCCCAGTGGCAGGTTGGCAGATGCCCAGTGGCAGGTTGGCAGATGCCATGGGGCAGGTTGGCAGATGCCATGGGGCAGGTTGGCAGATGCCATGGGGCAGGTTGGCAGATGCCATGGGGCAGGTTGAGAGATGCCATGGGGCAGGTTGAGAGATGCCATGGGGCAGGTTGAGAGATGCCCAGGGGCAGGTTGAGAGATGCCCAGGGGCAGGTTGAGAGATGCCCAGGGGCAGGTTGGCAGATGCCATGGGGCAGGCTGGCAGATGCCATGGGGCAGGCTGGCAGATGCCATGGGGCAGGTTAGTTCCTGCACAGCCCTGCCTTTCATCACACCAGGAAACCCAATGAAGAGCTGATCGTCCACCCAATGATCTTTGGTGCAATCAAGATAAAAAGACAGAGCTGTTTTAGGGTCTAAACGATGAAGCCTCTATTCCTCCTTGGATAGATAAGGCGGAACAAACGCTGGTAGTATGATGCTCTGGCCAATGTGAAATGGTGTGACCACCTTAAAGAGAAAAGAGGCACACGTCCGAAGGACCAATTTGTCAGGCAAAAGGTTAGTGCATGGAGGGTAGACCGACAGAGCCTGAAGCTCACTGGCCCTCACCGCTAATGTAATGGCCACCAGTTGCACTGTTTTCAGAGTTCTAATGGGCAGCTATGCAGGTGCTTGAAGGGAGAACATATGAGAAATGTATGCACCAAATTGAGGTCCCACTGGGGCAACAAAAAAGGAGTAGATGGGAACAAATGTTGTAAAACATTCAAAAAACGAATAAGAGGTGACTTAAACAGGGAGGGTTGATCCAGCAGCAGTAAGAAGGCTCATAAATAACCTTCAACAGTGCCAGAGCAAGACCTCGCAGGTTAAAGAAAGAACAAACAACAGAACCTCAGCAAGAGGTGCAGAAAGGGGGTCCATATGCATGAGGAACACCAAGTCACAAGCTTATCCTAGCAGCAGGCGTGTACAGTTTTAGTGGAAAGACGCCTTGCTGCCAAGACATCACAAACTTAGGGAAGGAAACTGAAAACCCAACTTGTGCCACTCAATCTCCATGCAAGAAGGTGGAGCGTGCGCTGGTTTGGGTGTACGACCCTGCCCTGCTGCTGTGACAGGAGATTCTCCTGAAGGGGCAGCCTCACCGCAGGACAAATGCTCATGCTCAGGAGTTCTGGATGCCATACTCTCAGTGCCCAATCCAAAGCCACTAGTATGATTTGGACCCGGTTGGTCCTGATCTTCTTGAGAACTCGAGGCAGGAGAGGTATCAGCAAAAAGGTGTACAGGAGTTCAGAGTTCCATTCCAAGCAGAACACATCCAAGTGGGAGCCGCTTTATAAACTTCAGCTTGCAAAAGTGCTGTTGTCGCACATTCTTGGCAGTGGAGACAGATTGAGCCAGGTTTCTCCCATTCTTGGAAGAGACGTTTCACGACATTTAGATGCCATTCGTGGCATCGACGGCTGAGTTAGTCTACCTTGGTGTTCCGAGATCCAGTCAGGTATTGTAAGACCAGGAAAATCTCCTGACATTCCAGCCATGTCCAAAGGCACAGATCCTCCTGGCACAGGGTCTACGACCCCACCCCGCCTTTTGCTGCAGTACCACATAGCAGTGGTGTCGTCTGTGAACACCTGAGCCAGCCTTACTTGATGGATGGATGGAAGTCTTTCAATGTCAAGCGGATGCCTCTCAACTCCAGCAAGCTGAGATTCCACCGGAGAGAAGCGCCCTTTGATCTGCACCTCTCCCTGCCCCAACCTATGAGTGATGCATCTGTCACAACTGAGAGCTCTGGTTGAGGAAGTGAGAGGGGTTTGCTGCTTACCCAATCACAGTTCTTAAGCTCCACGGCACATATTTTGCAGTTCTCTCTGATATCTGAGCCAGATTTGAAAGATTCGCCTGATGCTGCGCCCACTGGGACTTTATGTCCCACTGCAGAGCCCAGATATGCCATTGGGTGTGTTGTACTAGAAGGATGCAAGAGGCTATGATGCCCAGCAGCCTTAGGGTCAGTCTCACCGAAATCAGGGATAGACTCATGGCCTGACTATCTCGAACTCGCTGCTCCCAAGAATAGATACTGAACTACACTGTGTCCAGAATGGCTCAGATGAAAGAGAGCATCGAAGAGGGAGTCAGGTGTGACATCGGTGTGTTGATAGTGAACACCAGCAAATGCAGAAGGTTCGCCGTAATCTGGAGATGGGCGATGACTGCTTGGGGTGACCCAATCTTCAGCAGCTAGTCATCGAGGAATGGGGCGGCTGGAAACCCCAACCTCTGCAGATGGGCTGCAGCCACTGCCATCACTTTCGCGAACACCCAAAAAGCACTGGTGAGGCCGAAGAGGGGTAACTCAAACTCTAAATGCTCATGGCTTACCGTAGACCGCTGGTAACACCTTTGGGCCGGCAGTACGGGAATGCAAAATACACATCTTGCAGGTCAAGCACTACCATCTAGTCTCCAGGATCCAGGGCAGACAGAACCTGACACAACATGAGCATTTTAGATTTCTTTTTTTCAAGAATTGAGAGGTCGCAGATATGATATAGGGCAGAGGCCTCCGTCCTTTGTCGGTACCAGAAAGTAGCGACCGGTACGCCAGACCTCTGGTGCAGGAATTCTCTTATGGCTCATTTGGCCAAAAGAGCTGTACTTTCTGACTGAGTACAGAGAGATGGTCCTCCGTCAGCCATTCTTAAGATGGTGGGAGAGGCTGAAGTGTTTCCACAAATGGTAGGGCGTACCCCTTCTGCACAATCTGAATCACCCATATGACTGATGTAATCGCCGACCAAGGGGACAGGTGACGCCTGATAAGGCTACCAACAGAATGGCTGTGCTGGATTGAGGGCACACTAAAGATGCTTGGAGGCTGTGGCAGCTTGAGGAGCGAGGGACTTGACAGCATGCTGGGACTGGCTTAAGCGTCCTTTTTAAACTCCCCAGCCCTGTTCTCAAAAGGACTGGGCAGGCTGTTGGACTGGGTATGGCTGATACTGTGAACGCTTAAAGTTGCACCTTTCACATTCACAGTAGGGTCAAAAGGACTGGTGTTGCGGCAGGGTAGAAATGAAAAGGTCAAGGGATTTAGCTTTGACACAGCTCTTGTGAAAGTGCTCAAGCGCCGCATAGGCCTTGTCATCAAATAGGCAGTAGCCATCAAAGGGCATGTCAAACGACCAAACGATGATGCCTGAACATCCCCAGAGAGCCCAGTGGACCGTAACCAGGTGTGGCGACACAGCGCAACTGTGGAAGCCATGGCTTTAGCCAGGGAGTCAGTGGTGTCCTGTCCGTACCTGATGATGAACTTCGCCACATCCCTGTCATCACCAAACTCTAGTTGAGGATAGTGCAGCCCTCCGCAGGCAGCATGGAAAGTAGCAGCGCAACCAAATCCCACACTGTGTGGGAACATTATAAGGAGAATGTGGCTGGTGGGAGAAAAGATGTGCTTCCCAAAGGTGTTCAGCCTCTTGGATCCCCTATTCAGTTGTGTGGTAGGGAACGCGCTTGAGTAAACCTTTGATGTTGATACCCTCAGGCTCTCAAGGGAGGGTTGTTGGGAGAGGAAGGCTAGGTCTCCGAGGGCGGGATGGTGTTGAGTGGTAATCAGTCGGTGCACAGGAGCCTCTGTGCAAGGCCTCACCCAGACCCCTAGGAGCACAACATTGAGGGCTTCAATAAAGGGGAGCACGGGTTCAGACGAGCCTGCCCAAGAGTGAAACACCACTGTCAAGGTATTGGTCTTGATCTCGATGGCTGGCAGCTGGAGATCGAGGACCTCTGCCTCCCTGCATATCATGGTGGCACAAGATGCTCCTTCCTTCGAAACCTGGCCCAGAGAGGAAATCATGCCAGAGTTTGGGGAGGTATCTAGGCCACCGGCGTCACCCAGTTCCTCATAGCAGTTGTCGTCATCAGGATTCTACATACATCTCCTCCTCATCACTTCCTTCAGGAGAGTAGGGCCTGTCCAAAAATGGAATAGTCCAGGGGATTTTGAGGCCTGGGCGGTGCTAGCATCGATGCTGGGTAGGCGTCAGGGATGGCACCGGAAGGGATGGTGCATGGGTGAGTAGAGGCACACATGGCACAGTCGGTCCACCCTTCACGGGTGGATCGAGAAGGCCCGGGTGGTGTTGAGGTCAAACCCGAACATTAACCCGGCAGGGGCACCTCTCGGCTCGATGGGGCCGAAGGCGCTCTAGAGGGAGTTGGGGGCATTAAAATGGCGTGCATGGCATCATAAAATTCTTAGAATTGGGCGAGCATCACTCCGCGCCGGGTAACTTGGGGGTAGCGCCGAGTGAGCCCCGATGCCGGCTTCTCATGTGGTTTGCGGGACATGGCAGCACGATGTCAAGAAGAAACCAAAGGGTGCATCAACTTCATGTTTTTTTAGACTTGCCCGACTTAGACAATAAGGTCTTGGTGAGGAACGCTGGTTGTGTTGGGGGGTGGGGGGGACGGGGGGGCTGGAAGAGACAAATGATTGAGGGATCAGCCCTGAGATCTTCAGCAGGACGGAGAACAGGACCGGGAGTGACACAGAGCGTTCTTTTGCCGCGCCGCAAGGACATTCATTGACTGCACTCAAATCACCATTGGGTGCATCGACATGCACTCAGCCTAGGTGTTGGAGTCGATTTCCGACCCCAGGCACCAGAGGCAAACCAAGTGGGGATTTGACATAGACATCTGTCTGTGGAAGTCCCCACAAGGTTTGAACCCTAAGGGTTTTGCAGGAGATATGATGCCTTAGCACACTGGGAGCAAAGTTCGAAAAAGTTGCCAAAAAGTCAAAAAAAGTTGGTCAAAATATGATAGGGGTAGCTCTCTGGGTACGTGCTGCTGGCATGGAATTAAAGAACTGATGTCACTGTGCCGGGGTGGCGGCCATATAAGCACCACAATTTCCCTTCTGACGCAGATAACAGCAACGCGGAGCAGAACAACATCACTTACCGGCACGCAGAGTCACTGCTCAAGCTTTTCTAGATCCAGTCTGACACCTGGAAAATATTGTAAGGTTAGGAATATGTGGTAGGAAGTCTCTATCAAAATTAACAAATTGCTTTACTGAGCCAACCAAACATCTGCTACTGAACATAGCTTTAAAATTAAAGTATATATATCGCAACACTTAAGTACACAGCATACATGCAAACTCATTTTTCCGGCAAATCCCACCCAAACTGCACATACCCCAGGCACACACACTTGAAGCAGCATACCTTTCCATGGCTTTAGCTGTGTAAGGCAAATGCATTTCAATACTGTGTTCATCTTCGTCTGTTGACAACGACATGCGTTCAAACATCCCCGTCTTCCATAAATCACCATAAACTGAAAAATATCAGAAGTAACAATTATAGTCAAAGCATGTACGTTACATTAGGTCATTTTGCGAGTTGATCCAAATGTAAAAAGGGAACACCAACAAAATCACTTGCTAAAGGGACTTGAATTAGCCAAAAGGGCAAAAAAGTGTTTTTTTCTTTGGTCGGATACTGCTCTAACGTTATTTCAAATCTGTACTCTATAAACTGCCTCACTGCTCTGCTAGTGGGTTATTGGACCAGCAAACTAAGCATGTCTCATTATACAGTATTAACCATGTGTCCCAAAAATAGCTCCCATCTCTATGATTCCAGGGATGTGAAATTCCTACTGCCCAATGCCCAGCAGATACTGTTTTGGGTCAGCAACAAGAAGTTATCATGTTTGTTTTGACCACTGGAAAGACGGGCACAACCCAGTGCAGCACACACTCTTTGGCTAATTATGGCTCTGTGACGAACAAGTTAATTACCTTCAGTAACACTCTTTCTGGTGGATACTCAATCTAACCGCTGATTACTCTCCTTCAGACCCTTGGTGCCACAATGAACCTGGAAGTTTTTTCAGCATAGCTCCTGCTCACCTGCTCCACGTCAACCTAGTTCCACCTCAAAGTGATGGCTGGAGCAGCATATAAACATCACTGAAGTGTGCTGACATCAGTTTCTTTCTTGCCACGGTTTGTCCCCCTCGGATGCGAGGCCCAAATACCAATTATATGTGCCAGTTTGCAGATCTCTCTGGAACCGTATTAGACGGGAAATAAGCCATTTCACAAAACAGAGAGTTGGAAGAGCATTGAGGAACCTGTGGCTAGATAATGTATCCTAACTTGTTCTTCTTGCCGATACTTCTAACAGCAGATACCTCACCTTTAGAATAGATGCCAAAGAAGCGCCTCCCCAGGTGGTAGGTCTATGGAATGACTAAGACCAAAAAGTCCTGCAGAATCGACAGTTAAAATGCCCTTCTGGTCAGACTTTGCTGTCAAGGCAGTCGTGCTATGAGAACGTGTGCACGGATACCCATGTTGCAGCCTTACAAATATCCAGGACAAGCACTCCACAGCCCTGGCAGAACAGGCCCTCAATCCTTCAAGAGGCTTTTTCTTGGCCCGCGTGTACCACATATTAATGCAGAGGACTATCCCCATGGACAAAGACCTTTTCTGGACACCCTTACCTTTCTTTGCCAAAGAGAACTCCACAAATTGCTGATCGTCCACCAATGGACTTTGGTGCACTCGATGTATAAACTTAACGCCCTTTTGTGGTCCAAAGGATGAAGTCTCCTCCTTTTTTGAGAGATGAGGTAGAGCAAAGAACGTCGGCAGTGTGATGGACTGTCCAACATGAACGAGTCAAAATCTTTGGTAGAGAGGCCCACCTTAGTCCTCAGCACCAGTTAGACCTGAAAAAGGTTGTGTAAGGTAGCTGGACTGAAAGAACCTAAACTCACTCATGTGATGTGCTGAGGTTATTTATCGCAAATGTGTATCGGCACCAAAGGTGTGCAAATAAAAAGAATAAGAACCAAAATAAGATCCCACGGTGGCATCACAAAGGGTTTAGGAGGAAACGCAAAAAACTATGCCTTTAAGAAATCAGATCAGAACAGGTGATTTCAAGAAGGACAGCTAACCGGTAAGTGCAAAAAGGCTGGCGAATAACGTTTAATAGTGTCCAATGCAAGTCCTTACAGGGCTAAAGACACAACGACCAACAATACATCAGACAGTTTGGCCTGCAACGGGTCCATATTATAGGTGCCACACCAAGCCACAAACTTCTCCCAGTGTCTGGTATAAACAGACTTTGTTGAGGGACGCCTAGCAGTACAGGAGATCGAATGCAGTAAACTGCAGCTGCTCAACCTCCAAGCATGGAGGTTTAGACTGCATAGGCCCGAGTACAAGACTGTGCCCTGCTGCTGCAAAAGAATGTCCTCTTGAAGCACCAGCCTGATCAGAGGAGAGATGCTCCTGCCCAGAAGTTCTGGGTACCACACTCTACTGTCCCCAACCGGAGCCACTCAGATGACATGGGCCCGGTTGATTCGGATTGTCTACAGAACTATGGGCAGGAGAGGTAGTTGCGGGAAGGTATACAGTTGACTTGTGCTCCACTCTAGGTAAAATGCGTCTCTGAGAGAGAACATTCTTGGTAACGCCAGCACACAATAGTGCTGACATTGAGAGTTCTCAGCAGTAGCAAAGAGATCGGGCCAGAGTTCTCCCCAGAAAGCTGTCCTGCGCCACCTCCAGGTTTAACTGGCATTCGTGATCAGCGAGGTGAGTTGGCTGAGTTAATCCCCCTTGGCATATAAAGAGGGGAAATACCCCGACAATTCAGCCAGTTCTAGAGCACAGGATGTCCTGGTACAAAGCCCAGGACCTAAACCTGCTCTCCTTGCTGCAATTCTATATGGCAGGGGTGTTGTCCATGAGAACCTAAGCCAGCCTCCCCTTGATGGACGACAAGAAGACTTTCAATGCCAAGTAAACAGCCCGCAACTCCGACAGGTTGATGTGTAGACGGGTCTTTACCGGCGACCACAGATCTCTGATCTCTACCTCTCCCAGATGATCACCCCAATTCAGTAGTGAGGAGTCTGTCACCACTGTACGCTCTGAGTGGGCTAGAGAGACGGATATGCTTCTCTTAAACCCAGGGATGGCTGGCACGTATATGCACCGATGGGGTGGGCGGGCACGTATATGCACTGGTAGGGCGGGCGGGCAACAAAGTGGTGGGTGGGTACGTGCATGGAGGCAAGACGAGTGGCAAATAATAAAAAATAAAGTCACTTACCTTGCCTGGTGCACGTCCAACGTCCTCCTCAGTCCCTCCTCTGTCAGCTCCACGGGCTCCAGCCTCGAGGAAATTCCACCAACCAATCCTGGCGCTACTCTCACCAGCATGAGAGCAGCACCAGGATTGGATGGAGCATCCTGGCTGGACGCTCCTTCAGGCCCTTTAGGCCTGTGCATGGTCTACACCCAGCTGTCTAAGACAGCTGAGTGGAGAGCTGCAAAGTGCGCATGTCACTTTAGCCGGCTCAAAAGAGCCAGCCAAACGGACATGCATACTTTGGAGAGTCCATCTTGCTCATCCAGTCCTCTATGCTGCCAATCGGTAGTAGAGAAGGGCATGCCCCCATTTATCCCGGCTGAAGGCTGCTGTGCGCTAAACGTGAAAAATAACATGGCAACTAAATCACTTCATTGCCATTTTATTTTTCAGGTTTAGCGCAGCCGCAGCGGGCGGGGGGGGGAAGGAGGGAACACCTCCTCGCCCTCATGAAGAAACCACCGCTCCTTAAACTTAGGTGGAATCTAACAGATTCCCATGATGCTTGGCCCACTGAAACTTCTAATCCCACTGCAGAGCCATATGTCATCAGGCATGGAGTGCTAGCAGAATGCAGGAGGCAAACAGGCTTAGAAGCCTGAGATCACCCTCACTGAGGCCCAGGACTGTGGCTGAAACATAGGTACCATAGCCTGAATGTCTGAGATCTGCTGATCTGGAGGGAAGGATGGCCAATGCTCCATATTAAGAATGGCTCTGATGAAAGGAAGCCTCTGCGAAGGAGTCAAATGTGACTTTGGCATGTTAATAGTGAACCCCAATGATGTCAGGAGGTTCGCGGTCATCTTGAGGTGGTTTACAACTGATTGTGAACAGCCAGTGGACGAGATAGGGAAAGACTGGTATACCCGGTCACCACCATCACCTTCATGAACACCCAAGGGGCACTGGTAAGGCTGAGGGGAGCAAGACAAATTGAAAATGCTCTTGGTACACCTTGACCTGCAGACATTGCCTATGGGTGTGCAGCACAGGAACATGGAAAGAGATGTCCTGCAGGTCCAACGCTACAAATCCATCTCCTGGATCCAGGATAGATAGAACCTGGGCCAGCGTGAGCATCTTGAATTTGTCCTTTCACAGGAAAGAACTGAGAGATCAGTGATCTAAAATAGGATAAAGAACTCCACCCCTTTTCGGCACCAGGAAATAGCTGGAGTAACATCAAATTCAGATTTCCAAGGTCGGGGCTCTCTACGGCTTCTTTTGCCAAAGGAGCCTAAACTTCCTGCAGTAAAATGGACAAGTGCTCCTTTGAAAGCCGTTCTGAGGTGGGTGGAAGATGTATGGTTGAGGGGGAGAGAACCCAGCCCTGTGTCAGGAAAAGAGTCCGATCTACTGGCCTCTTGTAGGTCCAAATAGAAACTGCCATCATCGTATTGTGGGGGCATTTCATCCCGCCCATCTTCATCAAAATCAAAGGCTGGCTGACTTAAGTCAGAATCCGATCCAAAACGTTATTGGAGCGCTAGAGGGCAGGTTCTGGGTAAAGCTTTTTTTTGTTGAATCAAAGTAAACTGACGCTTGTCTCATTAGAATTTTTACAGGATGTGACTACAGTTGAGACAGATTTGGTTCACAGTCAGACAGGATTGTCTTTTCTGGCATCGGGGCCGGTGTTGATATTGGTGCCAGACGTGGAAATCTTTAAATTTCAGAGCTTTGCTGAAAGGGGTTCAGAGTTCAGACGCAGTCGAGGACGGATCCTCTGCCAGTAACCTAACTGGAGGCCTCCGCTGATCCGATCAAGGAGGAGCTGCCAAGGTGCCAAAAATCCACAACATGGCTTCTTTGAAAGCCTCAATCTGTTGCAACATCGTCGATGGCCCTTGAAATTCGTGGTGTATCGGGACAGCTACAGAATCAGCTCTTCTGCATGGGGCCGGGAGGGAGTGACACCTTAACGTCCATGCAACTTCTCAGTGGGAGATTGGTGAGAGTGGGACAATCTTATGCCTTCTTTTTGAACTTAAACTTACCCAAACACTGGGACTATGATGGAGACCTTCGCGGCAGCGGGCGCGTAATTGGGAATGGGTCCATTCTCTCAACTTTGATTGGGACTTACATGACTTCGCGTTTGGCGACGTACAGGTGATCTGCACGATCCTGAACTGCCTTAGGATGCATAATGGCACACTCCTCACACAACTTGCAGTTGTTGCCCAAATCCAAACACCAAAGCTACAACTTGTAGGAATCTGACACAGACATCTGCTTGCGACAATCCCTACAAGGTTTAAACCCTGCAGTTTTTGCAGGGGACATGTTCCCCAGGGCACTAGAAAAATAATATTAAGAAAAAACTTGTCAACTGATGAGAAAAAGTTGAGAGCTATCTCCAGGTATATGTACGAAGAACGGAAATAAAGGAACTGACATCAGCGTGCTTGTGTTGCACTTATATGCGGCTTCAACCATCACTTCCGGGAGGAATAGGGTTGATGCAGAGCCATATGACAGCACCCACCAATGCGCGTGAGCTATGCTTAAATTCTTCCAGATCGAGTCTGGCACCAGGGGATATTCTAAAGGTGAGGAATCTGCTGTTAGAAGTATCCATCAGAAAGAGGATTGTCAACCACTAAGGCAGGATATGTATCTAAATGGGTAAGTTGTTCAACTTGCATATATGATTCATTAATGGAAAAGCCTTTAGTATTAAGGTGAGTACTCTAAGGAAATGCATTGAGGTGTGAAATCAGCTTTGCATTACAGACTATGGTTTCATTATAAAAATATATACACACTTGCAAAATCTAACAATTTGAAGCTACTTATAACGCTTCCAGATTGCTCCCTTATTACATACAAATACAGGCCGAAGCACGAAAGCTTCTAAAATAAAAAGGCACACAAAAAAATTATTCACTTGGAAAAAGAAAAACGTTTTGCTAGACTATTCTGCATACTTAAACAATTTTTCTGATGCATCATTTACTAAAACACGTTTGACAAAAGCCACAAATTAAAAAAATATATTAATGGAGAATTGGTGTAAAACAATGTTGGGCAATATAACAATAAAGTAACAAAAATGCACCCGCAGGCACATCTCCTTACATTAGAGAAGATTTATGACTTTTAGGAATTCACATGAACTTACAGAAGTAGGCATAGGAACTATTTTCCTAGCCAAGTTTTAGGATTTCCATTTTCCATGAGTAAATATATACACTTATTTGCTCATGCAAAAATCGGATGAGCAACTGCAAATCCACCTTCCCTGCACATGCTTTTCTCACCCTGAAAAAAGTCTTATCCCCCTTTGTTGGAAGTAGATTTCTAACATTTTAAAATGTGAAAGAGATTGAAGGAGTTGGTAAATATCCTTAAATATGTATCTTTGTGGGTGTGCACAGGCTCATATTACATTCCAACCTGAACTGACACTTGCTGCCTACTTCCACCCCTGTGTGGCTCCGATTAATAGTTGCACGGTACTTATGCACTGATAAATTTGCACCAATAGAAACTGTTACAGTGTGCGAATACCTCGCCAGTACTGGGCAATTAGGAGTTTATAATCAAGCAGGCCCAGATTTACTGGGCTAAATTCTATCTCTATTCCCTTTTCTGTGGGGGATCATCACTCACATTCTCACATTTACCACCTACTCTAAGTGCGGGATAGCAGAGGGTGCTGGCATGGGTAGGGGAGGCTGTAGTCTGATGGGGGAGCCCTCCTGCGCCATGGCCGAGTCAGGCTGTGCCAGGAAAAACATCCACCCTGAAGTCTTTTCAGGTCGGTAAAACAGTTTTGGGCTTTTCCAGACAGGAAAATTGGGTCCATTGCTCTGACACTTGGTAAATCAGGGTGCAGATACAATAGGCTACACATGACTAAGTAGAGCGGAATTCCATACGGGAATTCCGCTAGACCATAATCGGGGCCTGTATTTCCATATATTTCACACAAAAATGCTGAATCAGGTAGCAATTTGATTGTCAATAAAGTTCTGAGTTGTATTTGTTACTTACACTCCTTTTAAGATTAGGGGCCTTATTTGGATCTCGGTGGCTGGAATACTCAGTCACAAATGTGACGGATATCCCGTCTGCAGTATTACGATCTCCATAGGATATAATGGGATCGTAATACGGCGGACAGGATATCCGTCACATTTGTGATGGAGTATTCCCATCTGCCAAGATCTAAATCAGGCCCTAAGTCACACATTTATAAGAGCTGGGGTAAACTAAAAGGAGGTATGGGTAGCAAGCAAAATAAAAAGCTAAAAGTGAAGAAGAGGAGCTAGAGTACTGAAAAGATATGGAAATGAGCTGGCTTAGTGCAAACCAGTGTTAAACATGGTCATTGACTGGAAACCTATCTTGAAAGGAACAAGTTATTTGTTTGGAATAAATTTGCACACATACCCAACATCCAGAATGACTGTATGGTGCCAAAAAGGACTTTACTAAAACTAACATTACAATGCTTTACTCTGGAGAGCATACATAGCATTCCACTAGATACACACTGACACCAACCAGTAATATTCTTTAAGACTGTCCTGTAGATAGAGATGGCACAAATCAACATTCCTATAAAAAGGTAGTTAGTGCAATGTTACTGTCATACCATACATTATGATAATTGAAGTTCTTAATTACATTTGAATCATGTTCATGTAAAGACCCAATCAAAGAAAAAGCAGAAATGGTTGTAAAGAGGCAAGGAGAAAAATTTAGACTCTGTCCTGGCATAACATTATACATACAGTTTTATGACCATCTGACAAGAGGACCAATTTGTAGGACTGCATATCACTGCCTTAGGGGTATACTCAAACATCACGGAGCGTCATAGGCATATGAATCTTGATCAGCTTACAAACAAAGACCTTCCAAGTGCGAAACGCTTAACTAAAGAGTATGCGGGCTGGATTTGGCCAAAGACTACAAAAACACAAAAGACATTAGAAATTATCTTGTGCCATGCAGAAACAAGGACGAAGGAGGACAGACAGGTGTTTTCTTTGAAAGCAAAGTATTTTTCTTTATTCATTAAAACAGTGTTGCTGAGGAGTTGAGGGACATTAGACTCAGTTGGACGGTTACAACACCACTCTGGTCTTTTTTTTTTTTTTGCATCGGCCACAAAGAAAAGCGATGCGTTTTTGACTACTTTTCCAATCTGAGAAAGTCTCATCAAATGCAGCTGTAAGCTATGAACGCCTCTCTTTCTCTGAGAGGTTACATGAATGCTGCCTGTTTTTCGAACTGCTGTATCTCCAGCTACAGCTCAAAGAGAGACCCAAGCTATTTCAGTTTGTATAAGTATGAATTGCTAATTGTTCTTATTGGAATTTAGGCCCCATTTTAACTTCATCCAGAAATCCTGTAGAATCACAATGCATTTTCCAACTTTTTGCATCACATACTGTGTTAGTATTGTTGCTGTGACACAGTATACAGGTTCTTTTCCTTGTTGGTTATTTACATCCTTCTTTTTCGGACAGGTCGAGTAGAAGTGATCATGCAGACCCTGATCTCACAAACAGGAACATTGTACATATCCACGCCAGGAGCGCCCCAGGCCTGGCTTAGACAAGCACGTCAGCATGGCCCAAGTGGTGCATATCAGTAATCGCATCTTGTCAGGCGCAAGCAGCACATTTGCTGATCAAACACAGGTTTTCTTTCGCCTGCACTACGTGCCTTCACTAAAAGAACAAAGGTATTCGGCTAAAGGTGGTCATTGCACATTATGATCCATCAATTTCTCACCTTACTAAGAAGAGCCATTTCTTTAGTACAGGTTCTTCCTCAAAGAAGAGCTCTTTCATTTAGCCAGGCTCTGGCTCTCCAAATAATGCGAGTCAAGGCAGGCAGTTTGACCACAACAGCAG
The DNA here is from genome assembly GCA_963921515.1 of Calotriton arnoldi. Taxonomy (NCBI): domain Eukaryota; kingdom Metazoa; phylum Chordata; class Amphibia; order Caudata; family Salamandridae; genus Calotriton; species Calotriton arnoldi. The sequence goes on from CAWUFW010009014.1 coordinate 708,103, forward strand.
TAAGTCTACAGACAATGATAGGCTTCTCTCCTTTCGTTGTTATTCCAGACAAACTGAGGAGAGCTTGCACTTTTCCAGAAGTCTCATCTATCCCAGACTGACTCAGCCAGCTTCTATGCCAATTTGAACTTACCTTATCCAAATAAAATTATATAAAGAAGAGTAAATAACCAGCCACAGTAATTTACAGACAAGTACAGTATGATTTGTATCCTTTATCCTTTCCAGGCTGGATTCGGAAAGGTTACAGCCACTAAGAGTTTTTTTTTTTTTAGAATTGTCTGAGTAATTGTGGCTGACAACCAATTTTATTGGTGCCAGTTCCCTGATTAGGTTATAGCTTTCGGCACCATTTGGTATTGTTGACCATGATCTACCTGTTTCTTCCATACAAAATGGAAGCTATTTTTAAACTTGCACATAGCAACCAACCTTTCTAAATTTTTCATTTGTCAACTCTCTTAGTCCCACCTATACACTGAATAATTTCCACCCCCTCAAAATCGAACTTTTAAACTAAAGTATCCTCATTATTAAATTACATTACCCTTTACTTAATGCTATCAGTTTTCGTTAACGATAAGGTCCCCTCCTTGGGTGACTCCCCTTCTGAGATATCGATAAGAGAGGATTACTTAGCAGCCCTGGATGACTTCCAGCTTAGAAAACAAAAGAACTCACTAGATGCCAGTTCCAGAGACATGAGACAAAGGCCTCAGGGCAGTCTCCAAAAACGGCGTGAGCTTGTGATGTACTCCTTAAGACCTCCCGGAAATGGCTTGTACAGTAGAGAGGGGCAGTTTGTTCAAAATCTAATGGAATTGAAAAATGTAAGCAGTGAAAGAACAAAGCACCTCCCATGAGCACTGGATCAGTCAATGGCTGTGTTTTCTGCTAAACATGAGGATAATACAGGAACTGCGTGCAGCAGTTAGTAACACGCATGTGCAGGTTTGGACCTTATGAGAGCAGGACACTAATGAACAGGCGTCCAAAGCTCTTAAAATGTCGGCATTCTTTTAGAAAAGGTTTTGCTTATCCTAACTGGAAAGTCAAAGTTGCTGGATACAAGAGAGAGGAGGATGACTGAGTAACTGTTTCCCAAAAACTAGTGGCAGCGCCATGAAATGCTCATAATGGTGCATGGTGGTCACAGCAAAATATTAAACTATTTAGTTGAATTACATTGTTGACTGGAACAGTACTGAGCACTCTGGGCATCTTCAATGTTAGAAGTTTGCTACCTCCATATCTCTAGCCAGTATACTTTTTAAGTACTATATGCCACAAATGGCACATAATGGTTTAGAAATAGCTTTCAAGATGAGACGAGGTTAGCCAGAGACAAGAAAGAGGTTCATCAGCTGTTATGAAAGATAAAATGGATATTTTACCAATGTAGGGTACAACCCTGGGTGAGACTGGCCATGGAATCGAGTGATCAATTGTTAAAAAACAAAGAGCATACCAGACACCTAAACATAGGAAAATCCAAAACAGATTGGTATGTACAGCCACCCAATAATGTTTACATGGAACATAGACATTATTCAGATGGGTGGGGTAAAGGAGAATAGACAGAGGAATATTTACAAAAATTGAAAAGTTGGGGGGGGGAGTGTTGTCTGCGGTCAATTGATTTGGATGTGTTTCAATGTTCAGATTCCATATGCACCCAGGAAATGGGCAAGAAACAAAGTTGAACATGCCGATGAACAATCCACTGATGTTCATGAACGCTCAAGACTAGGGATTCCTATGGTCTAAATCGAGAGGCCTGGGAGCATATGTTTAAGTGGAAAGTAAACATTTAAGGTGCGGAAGAACTTCAGGCACACCACACATTTACTGCAGGAGTGCACTTGTGTGAAAGACTACATGTTATGTAATGTTATGTTAAAAAGGATTTGTAGAGCGCGCGTACACCGGGTTGGTTTCATGGCGCTGGTTTCAGGATTTGCCGCGTCCAGTGGAGAGATTGTTACTCATAGGCCTGTACAAACAGCCAAGTTTTAAGGGTCTTCCTGAAGCTCAGTAGGTCAGTGCATGACCGGATCTCCAAGGGGAAGGAATTCCACAGTCTTGGAGCAAGAGAGGCGAATCTGCAACCTCCCTGACGTTTTCGCTTGAACGTGGGGGTAGTCAGTAGCAGAAGGTGAGCTGAGCGTAGGTTGCGTGTGGGAGTGTACCTTAGTAGCAGATCGTCTATAAATTTGGGGCTACGACCGTGAAGAGATTTGAAAATCGGGCACCCGATTTTAAAAGCGCAGCGTTGAGGAATGGGGAGCCAATGTAGTTTCCTTAAGAGAGGGGAGGCAGATTGCCACCTAGGTTGCCGGAGGATCAGTCTGGCTACTTGGTTCTGAACTATCTGCAGCCGCTTAGTGAGGAAAAGTGGCATGCCAAGGTAGACTGAGTTCGCATAGTCCAAGTGTGACAACACCGTGGCTATTACGACCTGTGTCAGAGCTTCCTGTGTGAGTAATCGGCTGATCTTCCCGATCTTTCGCAGCTGAAAGAAGCATGTCGAGATCACCGATCCGACTTGCGTTCTTAGTGAGAGATCATCGTTTAAGGTGACACTGTTATATCCCGCATAGATGCCCTAATGTAGACCCGTTCGTACATGCCCTAAAATGGACGTATTCATATTTACCCTAATATGGTCATATTCGTACTTGCCCAATTATGGTCATGGCCGCATATGCCCAATTATGGTCACAACTGTACATGTCCTATTCTAGTATGATTCCTTATATAGGCATGATCTTTCACCTACATTGGTCCCAGCTAGTACACAACGAGCTCTGAGGGCTGAACGTTATCTATCCTGTGGTTTTGAATGCAGCAGGGTTCTTCCAAACACAGGCCCACACTGTACTCATTAATTATGCATGGCTTTCTAAGAATACACCACCGGCATAATGTATGTACAAAGTTCACCCCTGACCTCTTCCTCATGTCCAATACAAACCATACTGAGGACCGAGACTCTTTAGGGTATAAATACACCACATCTTGCCCCGGTAAACCAGAGGGAACCGAGACTTCCATGCTGACACACTGACCAGAGACTCTGAGACTCCTGCATGCAGTCGCTCAAGCTGACAGTGGTCTGACACAACCCGGACGGGGTGTCCAACTCGAGACCAGGACGGGGTCCCACACTCTCTCTATTCAGGTATGGGGGTTCGTCTAAATCCTAGGAGGATTCTTGGCTCTTAGCTTCTAAGACCTACACACATATGCTAGGTACACACAGATACATCTAGGTAGGCATCGTAGGAGTACACGCACTTGCATAATACTTTTATATTCATGTATGTACTCATGATTATCGCAATATGGTAGTACTGTTCTATCCCTTTGCTTTTATCGTACTGCTGATCATATATATCTCTGCCATTGTCTGCTTGTTACCGCAGCACATATATTTTACACTAGAATAACAACAGTTCAATAAATACTTATTGAAACGCCAGACTGTTTATTCTGTGTAACTCTCAGAGACAAACCGAACAAGTGAGCACGAGTGACTGAGCGAAAGGTAGTACATTGTTTCCACGATTCTGAGGGAATCAGGGCTGTCATGTTCTAAGGTTGCCAGAAACTAATCTCTCCCCGATAAGGAGACGACACTAGTGGCACTGCGAGCTAGCTAATGGAAACCAGGCTAACATATACGGTGGGGGTGCAGGGAGTCAGTCTGCCACCAAGCCCGCAGTATATGTTATCCAAGCGCGCAGGTCCTGCAGGGGTACTATAGGAGCTACACGACAACACCAAGGGTTTTGGCAGAGGAGGAGGGGATCGGAGGAGGTCCAAGCTCCGTCGGCCAATAGTGTGGGCCCCAGAACTTGTGGCTGCCCCCTGTCAGGACTAACTACGTCTTCCCTGGATTGAGCTTTAAATGATTACGGTCCATCCAGTGGCGGATGTGCAACATGGTGGCCTGAAATTCGGTGACTGATTTTGGTGAATTGTCGATGGTAAACATCAGTTGTAGGTCATCAGCATAATTAAAAATAGTCACGTTCCTTTCCTTTAGAGACTGGATCAAGGGGAGAAGGTAAAGGTTGCACATGTGGGGAGAAAGTGAGAAACCTTGTGGAACACCACAAGTTGTACTGCGCTTAGGAGCCGTGAACTGGGTTGAGTGGACTGCCTGGGAGCGATCTTCAAGGAAGGAGCTGAGCAAGCTAAAGGCTGTGCCCTGGATGCCGGCCAGCCTGACACGGTCGGCCAGTATATCATGGTCGACCGTGTCAAAGGCGGCAGAGAGATCCAATAGCACCAGAGCCTGAGGGGAGCCTCTGTCAGCTTTATCTCGTAGAGTATCCAGGACCGCTAGTATCACCGTTTCCGTGGAGTGCGTGGGCGAAATCCCGCTTGATGGGAGTCAAGGTAATATGACTCTTCCATGAAGTTGGACAGGCACCTTGCCACATGGGCCTCCAGTACTTTAGCCAGGTATGGGAGCAGGGAGATGGGACGGTAGTTTGACAGGCTCATAGGATCTGCTCCAGGTTTTTTCAAGAGGGGGACCACGATAGCTTCTTTGAAGGCTATAGGAACGCGACCCAGGGAGAGGGACTCGTTCAGAAGGGCGAGTGCTGGGCTCGGGAAGGCGGAGAGAGCGTCTTTTAGGACATGTGGTGGACAGCAATCAGTGGGGGCTCCCGATTTAACTCTGGACAAGAGGTCCTGGAAGGCCTGGGAGCTAATGGCCGGAAAATAAATCGAGCGTACAATTGTTGGCGTGCGTGGCCGAAGGAGTCGCGTTGGGGAGGTGTTTAGGAATGCTGGCTTTAATGGTGGAAATCTTTTTAATGAAGTAATCGTTCAAGGAGTCGCACAGTGCTTGAGTTGGAGTGGCCTTGGGTAGAATTTTGTCTGGTTTAGACAGTTCATTGACGATTGAAAATATTTCTTTAGAACTCTTGCTGGAGTTGAGGATTTTTGACGAAAAGTGGGCAGCTTTGGCCGAAAAGATGGCCTTCTTATATTCTTTCCGCGCTGCCAAGTAGTGGAGTTTCCTTTCTAGAGAATAGTTCTGTCTCCACTGCCTCTCCAGTTGGCGAAGGGCCAATTTTTGTGTTTTTAGTTCGTGGGAGAACCATCTCTGAGCATCAGCGCGGCGGGCCAATTTTACATTTTTGAGAGGTGCATGCTTATTGCTGGCCGCTAGTAGCCAAGCTGATATTTTAGCCTCAAAGATGTTGATATCAGACGCAGAGGTTGGGGCTGTGCTGGCCAGTGTGTCAAGGAATTCATTTTTATCAAGGATATTCCATTTCCTGGCCATCCCCCCTTCAGCGTTGGGGGTTTTATCAGTGGCGAAGTTCTTTATAGTGAATTTTATTAAGTGATGGTCAGACCATATGCATGGGAGGATCGCCGGTGCAGATATTATCAGGTTATTGGTCCAGAGTTGGTCCAGAATGTGTCCTTTGATGTGTGTGGCTGAGGACACTTGCTGGGTAAAATTTAGGTTAGTTAGGAGATCGGTCAACTCAGCTGACTGAGGCCCTCCATGTGGGTCATTGTACCAATAATTGAAGTCACCTATAAGTAAGATTTTGGTGTGATTGATTACAATGTTGGCGATCTGTTCGCTCAGTGAATGGGGAAATAGGGGCATCTGGTGTGGGGGGCCTATAAACTAGCACGCAGACGATCGGATTGGTCGCAGATTCCAATTTAATTACAATGTTGTCTGCTTCCGGGAGACAGAGGCAAGTTAGGGCTGTGAATTTGAGGTTTGTATGGATGATGGCTGCTACTCCCCCCCCCCGCGCAGTTTCCCTGGCGGACGGTTGGCGTGGAGGATGTAATAGTCATTAGGTAATGCCGCTAACATGTCAGGGGTAGAGTCCAGTGTCAGCCATGTTTCGGTCACTAGAAGGATATCTGGTTTATCGGTCGCTAGGAGGAGAAAGATGTCAAACTGGTGCTTGACTAGTGAGCGGGTGTTTAGGTAGTATATTAGTAGTGCAGGGGACCTATGTTTGTTAAGCCCCTGCGGTTGGTGAGTGAAAGGGATAGGTTTCCAGACTTCGGGGAAAAATCTCCGCGTCTGGAGAATTTTCATGTGGCTCAATTTTGCATGGGTGTCGGGGGCCAGGGCATATTGTGCCGAGTGGTGCGGTCTGAGTGCCTCAGAGGAATATGTGATAAAATGGGCATGGTGGCTGGCCCCTGGGCCCGGATGCGCGCGGACGGGCACAGATGGGCTTGCCTTTGGCGCGCCACCGGCGTGCCCGCTACACGCGTCCGCTGCGCTCCCGTGCTGCGGCCGGCATATATGTCCGGTCCCCACCCACTGCTCCTCCCTCTCTCAGCACGATTGGCTGATTCAGAGGGGTGTGAACGGATGCAGCTGGGGAGCTAATGCCTCCACCATACGCGCAATGCGATCGTTTTTAAAAAGTACAGTCAAATTCAAACAATTGTTAAAAGCAGTTTTAAGAACGAGTAAAAGCAACTTCTGAAGAATCTTACTACCAGGTAGCGGCACGATCCTAGTGAGCCCGCTCCCGCGCTGTGGCCGGCATATATGTCCGGTCCCCACCCACTGCTCCTCCCTCTCTCAGCACGATTGGCTGATTCAGAGGGGTGTGAACGGATGCAGCTGGGGAGCCAATGCTGCCGCCTTACGCGCAATGCAATCGTTTTTAAAAAGTACAGTCAAATTCAAACAATTGTTAAAAGCAGTTTTAAGAACGAGTAAAAGCAACTTCTGAAGAATCTTACTACCGGGTAGCGGCACGATCCTAGTGACATCCAGAATGGCTAGAAAGCTCTGCATGCGACATAAGGCATAAACAAAAAAGTAAAGGTACTAAAGCAAGACTATGTAAAAAGCAAGATGGAAAAGATCCTTAGGCAGAAATGGAGACACTGAATACAGACTTGCAGGTCCTTTTTGTCCAGCATGAACTGAAAACAAGTCAAAAATCAAGGAGAATGTATGCGGAACAGTCAACTGCCAGTCACAGCAGGTCTTCTATACCTGTAATGCCCCTCACAGCATCAAGGCATGCAATACCAGCAGATAAAATGTTGGGGAAACACCGTTAAGGGTAACTAGTATTGCAAAGGGAAGCTGAAACTAAGCAGAAATGTACATCTTCAGATCCCCTAGTGAATCCTGCAAATCAGAAAAAGGTCTGTGATTTTGCACTTATTCTTCCTAAATATCATTACCAAAAGTAGTAATTTCATGAAAAATAATCTTGCTTTAACAAAACACCTTTCTATTGTATGGTATGTTTTTCTTATCAAATACTAGGTATTTGGATAAAGCGGATGCGTAAATGTACATTTACAGCACAAATTCTCCAGAGGAATGAAAGCATGATGTAAACTATAGCCACAAATGAAACTATAGTTACACCAAGATCTAGGCAATGCCTGTTGGGATATTTTTTGCAGCCCATAGCAAGAATTATCGAAGAGACACATACTGAGTTAAAGTAAAAATATATGTTCACACTACAGTATATGCCTCATCTACATCCCTGAGCGTTAAGCAAAGTTACTTACTCTTTTGATCAATGTGCAGGTCATACAGAGGCGTTCTATAGATATCCACAGTGGACAGTGCACATCGAGAGAGGGGCACGTGATGGGAAGGACCAAGGATGAAAATTCGTCTTCTGGAACAATGAAAAAATAATTTATCTTCAAAGGCTTGCTTTACACTGATTTTAACCACAATCACAATCAGGATGGTGCAAGCTTAGAACAGAGGGGCTTTCAAAATCAAAAATCCAAACCATCACCATACTGTCAGAGTGCTAAAAACAATTTCTCAACACTATCGAAGATGTGTTTGATCAGACAGAGCAGTCTGTTATTGCCGTTATGCTGATCAAGCTTTAAAAGATTTTCTTCTGTATTTAATCTAAAATGATTATCCCATATTCAATGTTCTTTGGCACAAGTCTACATAACCCTAGTATATGTCCCCACTCCCTGCTTGCCTTTTCATGCCATCATAAAATGTTGAAAGAGTTTCAATAAAGGTTTTTTTAAAGATCACAGAAGATGTGCATGAAAGAGGACACCTAAGAGTGAGTAGTGTCCAGTACATTCATACATTGTGCCTTCAAGCAGGACCAAAGAAACCCAACTCCTGAATCTGAATGAAGTTTCATTATAAATGGGCCCAAGAAAAAGTAGGCTAGGCAGGAGCAGTCTCGGTCTCCTACGAGGTAGCGGTACGACTAATGGAGCTAAATTGATCATTAGTAAGCAGACCAAACAGCACTGGAAATTATGGAGAAGCCTTTAGGATACCAAATGGATATCATTTACTACCTTCATATTGTCACTGTTGAACTTCGACAAATTAATCTAGCCTTGCAAACCTTTTACCGAGTAGAACGGAGCCTAGTGTTTCAAATAATGCCAATCTTGAAAGCGTGAACATGGTTTTGAGTATTATGCCCCCCCCGCAATATCATTGTGGTTTAGTGTACTTCATCTCGAAGGGAAACGCATTGACTGAACCAAGTAAAATGTTGGAGGATTTGAAAAGCTTCATGAAGTCAAGGTCCATCAAACCAGGTCCATTTTATTTTCAAAACTGATTTTATTTACCAGGCAGCGAGCATTTTACCTCTACAGATTACTTTAAATGTACAAAAACTGCCGGGATGGCAATGGACAAGAGGGCCATTGCCTCCTGTACTTAGAGCCACAAACTGTTTAATCAAAATTGTCAGCAGGCATGAGCAATTGGAAGCTAAAATCATTGCAGCCGTGTTGAATAATAAAGGAAATGTGGCCCTCTAAACCGCATTTCATAGATCTGATACACTGAACACCTATCATGCACACAAACCAAATACATGTAGTAGACTGACTCTGTAAACAAAAGATTAGCATGTCAGAAGGGTTTGCCAGAGGTAAACAATAAGTCGGCCAACTCTCTATAAAACGATGCACAGAAAGTGCCATCATCACGAAGCTATCAATGCAAAGTAATCCTGACAGTCCTTTGACAAGTCAGGAATTGTATAAAAAACAAAAATGGCTCATATGCTTATTTCTACTCTCCCTGGAAGCATAGAGCAGCGTAAAATTTTCGATAGTAAAACATTATGAAGGTAGTATGCCACATAAGGAAAACGTTAATCTAGGTTTACACTTCTCTTCTTTAAGCACTCCGCAAATGTTTTTTGAGCACACTTCACATTCTTCTCTGCATTTCTGGCCCTGTATTAGTCTACGATGGTGTGGGACATAGCAGACTTGATGGGACAAGCTGGTACCTGGACTCTGGATAACCAGAGTCAAACCTCTCCTAATGCTAGTTCTTAAATGTAATAAAGAGAGCATACGTAATGAACTTCTGTTACAAGCAGGTAACTATAACATCTTTAACCCATACTATCTGTTTTAAAAGTTTAAGGTTTGTTTTACCAAACATGTAACCCAGAAAATGTGCTATCTGTATGCGCTTCATTTACAATGTTTGCCAAAACAGCTTTTACATGATTTGCAACTTACTGACTGCTGAAAATGTTGTTCAACTCTGGGCAATTTAAAGTTAACACAGAGAGAAGGCAAATGGGATAGTCTGGACTCTAATGATTCAATGGCTACCAAACGTGTCTTGCTTGGGAAATGTTTTCCTACTGGAAGTGGATAGGGTGTTCCGATCCATTGACATTTCTCTTGTATTGACTCTAAGAGAAGTTGAGCAAGAATTCACCTGATCACTTGAAACAGTCATGGAATCTACCCCTTCAGATTTCTTTTGTTGGCATGGCAGGCTACAGGTTCATTCACAAAGGTAAGCATACATGCCCATCTCTACTCCCAAACAGAAATGTAACTCTTCACTTTTTACTATTCACCCTTTCGAGTGGAGATCTACACCTAAGTGTTTACTTACATGTCCCTACCCCTAAATTGAAGGGATGAAGACTCCTACAGCAAAATTTACAAGTGCAAAGTTACTACAAGTAATTTTTCAACTGCTGATGGAGAGCTTCTTATGGGAAGGTTTAGGTAAATGTAGTGATGTTTATTACTTAATAAAATTACAAATATTTTCATGTTGAATACAGATGTAAATGAAAAATATGTATTACTAATTTGGAAATAAAAAAATTGTAAATCACATTAACTGTTTGAAATAAATGTATTTTAAATATCAAAATTAAGTAAATATATTAATGTAATGTGTAAATATTAATTTTTAAACTAACTAAAAATTATTCATCATTAACATTTGTATTTTAATAGTTAGTAAACTTGGTTAAAACTTAATTTAATTCAAAAACATTTTCATCAATTAAAAATACATTCAAAAGTTATGTTTTTATTAAGTTTACTATTAAATTAAACAAAATCACTAACTTTATTATTTATCACTTACTGTATACATATATGTAGTTTTAAATGGTGATTAATTTAACATTAGTTTCTATGTAATGTTATTTTAATTCTCCACCGCCTTGGTTTTCAATGGAAGTGCGTTGCAGTTCAAGTGCTTGGCATGTGTGGTGTCTGACTTACTCCAAGGCTGAGCTGCAGTACATCTGATCCTATTTTGAAACTTTTCGTGCTGTAGTAACTTCTGAATTGTAATTTATGAACTGCAATTATCTTACTCTTTTGTGAGCGTATTTTATTTTGGCATGTCCTTCCCAAGCCCTTCCTTACATTTCCCTACAACCCTCCAATCTAGTAATTATTATTCCCCATTTCCACCACCACTGCCCTGGTCCTCCAACATTTCCCACAAATGTGTCTGCCTACTTGAGCAGTGATCGCTACACAGAAAAGAAAGGAGAAGTGGATGTTTCCAGGAGTAGGTTTGTGTAGTGATTTTGTGTAGTACATGAGCAAGTACTACTGTAGAACTAATTTACCTAATACAAAATGTAGTTAGTGGATCAGGCTCTAGAAGAGTACATGTACTGCAAGTCCAACGGTTAGTGCGTTTCTTCAACAGTTTATTTGCTACTGATGTTTCAAGTTGAAAGATTAATACACTGCCCAATCATTTATTTTGATTTCCGTATAACAGGTCCCATTTTAAACCATGTTCAGAATTCCTTTAGTAAAACATACAACAAAACTTACTAACAACCCTGAAGATTTCATACACTTATTTTCAGCAACTAAAAAGTGAAATCTTTACCCAGATGTACTGTAAAGGGTCAACTTCAAGACCAGTTTAATATGTCTTGTGAGGAATCATTTCAGCTGAAGAAGACAAGCTCTACGAAATGCACCAAAAGCCAAACACCCTCGTTGATGGGAAAGTTCTGATGACAAAGACAACAAACAGAGGACAGTTAGTTTTGTCTGAGAAAAAATGTTTGAGGAACAGGAGAACAGCTCACCTAACTGAGATGAAATCTAGAAAGAACAGTCTTCAATAAAAACCCGTAAGCAAGAGTCGAAACATGGAACCTTGTGGGCATATGTTGAGAAACCAGCAAATTAAGTCTTAGTGGGAAGGACAACTTATCCAAAATGTGTATGGGGAAGAGAGAACTTTTAAGAAGGCTAATAAAATGGTTCACAATAGCCTTTGAGGTCGGGCGCAGGAGACTTCAAGCAGATGACGATAACAGAAAGTACACTACTCAATCTGGATGTTAGACTCAGCTTAACTGGCATTGCGGAATGGATATGTCAAAGGATTGTTTTGTAGAAAAGATTTGTAGAGGAGAATAATCAGGCAATCTGAGCGGAAGAAACCATCTATGGACAATTAAAATGAGCAAGCAATGCTGGCTCCCACAAGCTGTTGGAGAGTCTCAAAACAAAGCTGTGTTACTTTCCCCCACATTGATCCCAAACTCCTTCAAGAGCTGCAAGAACCCATCACACTAGATGGGGTGAGGGAGGCTATACTGCAACTGAAAACCAATAAGGCCCTGGGCCCCGACGGGTTCTCAGTGTCATTTTATAAAGCATATTGCGAATTACTTGCAAGACTGTTGTACAAAGTCTATATCTCCTTCTTAACATAACATAACATAACATAACAGGTGTATTTGTAAAGCGCACGATTACCCAAAGGTGTCCTGGCGCTGAATAACAGATGTTTATTGTTACCCAACTCAATGGTACTCATTTTATCGACCTCAGATGGATGAAAGGCTGAGTGGACCCGCCGGGATTTGAACCTGTGACCATGAGGTCGAACACAGGCCCCTGCAGTGGCTGCTTTAGTCCACTGAGCCACCAGACCCGGCTTAGTTCTTGCAGACTAAATGCAAGACACCAACCGTGCTCAAGTTAACGCTTACCCTACTGTTGAAACGGCGAAGAGACCCCCATCCTCCACTTGTCCTTGGCCCATTGCACTACTCAACTTTGATGTAAAAATCTTCACCTATATTTTGTTATCCCAACTACAATTTGGCCGTTGCTATATCCAGCTGCCAGTCAGGATTCAAATGGATCCGACAGGCTAGGGATAGTGTCAGACTGGCAGTAAATGTTATAGGCACGGCAGAGCGCACCCGTACCACAACTATCCTTCATCCGCTTGATGTGGAGAAGGATTTTAATCGGGTGGGCTGGCAGTTTCTCTGGGCAGTCCTATCGAAGATCAGACTGGGCCCTCATGTGACGACTTATCTGCTGGCGAACTATATAGCCCAGGATTCGTCACTCAAGGTCAATAGCGTCCTCTTTGCCCCAATCTCATTACATCAGGGGACCAGGCAAGGATGCCCCTTGTCACTACTTATTTTTGTGCTCACTATGGAGCCCCTAATTTACCATTTAGAATCTAGCCCAGAACTCAGAGGGATGGAATTTGATGGTGAACAATATAAACTAGCGCTCTTCGCTAATGACATTTTGTGCTTCCTCACTAGCCCTGCTACGTCTCTTCCACTTCGCTTGAGGGGGCTACAACAATTCAAAGCCGCCTCAGGCTATTGTATTAATTACACAAAGTCCACAGGCATAGGAGTGGGGCTCCTACTGGGGTGTCTATGCACTTATTGACTGCATCGGGCTTCTCGTGGGATGCCTCCTCCCTGCATTACCTGGGGATAACACTCACGAATTCCACACGCACTCTTTATGCTAGCAATATCCCACCATTGTTAGAGGTGCTTCACAAAGACTTATATCGATGTAGGAGACTCGAGATCACTTGGAGGCTGCGGTTAAGGAACTTGAGGCCACCCACAAGAGTACAGGATCGCTGGCATCCCGGTGCAAACATACAGCGACTAGTAAACGGTTAAAAGCACTCGATCTAGATAGAGCGGAGTATGCACTGTTGTGGGTCAGGCAAAAATACTATGTGGGAGGGAAAAAGACAGGAAACCTTGTAGCACACCAACTCTGCTCTCAGGTGGTCCATCAGAGAGTGAATGAGCTATCGAGCACCGATGGCATCCTGATTCATCAAGACGACCTAACTGCTAAGGAATTTGAGTGGTTCTAAACAAAGCTGTCCCCTGCAGTAAACCTTACTGTGGATAACAGCTGGACATATTTAGACTTAATCCCCCTAGCTCGAATCCCCCCCAGACGCGAGGGCCTCGATATAGACATAACCCCACCCGAAGTCCATATGACAATTCAGCATCTGCAAACTGGTAAAGCGCCAGGCTGTGATGGGTTTAGTGCAGAGTTTTATATGGCTTTTTGGCATTTTGGCACGGCTTTACAATGGATTTAGTTCTACAGGTTCCCTTACACCTACCATGCAACTGGCTATGAACTCTGTTATTCGTGAACCCGGAAAGGACTCCAGACATTGCTCCTCGTATCGCCCCATTTATTTATTGAATAGAGACGCCAAGATTTGGACTGTTATCCTGGCGAATAGACTAGCTCCCTATATCTAGAATTTGGTGGATCCAGATCAGACAAGGTTTATACCCGAAAGGAGTTGTGGTGATAATACTAAGAGGCTTTGTCATATTTTCAATAAGACGCAACACTGGCCCTATCTCCAAGCAGTGATTGCATGTTTTGGCCTTGGTCCATGGTTTTGTTGCTAGATTCAGAGCAGCTATGCCTCCCCTAAGGCAATGGTGAAAGTTAATGGACTTCTGTCCCGACCTTCTTATGTTGCCCTGTTTATGCAGCCATTCGCTGAATGGAAACGTGGTAATCTGCGATCATGCATTAGCATGGGGGGTAGATCTCATAAGATAGCACTTTATGCTGATGTTCCGTTTACTTTAACAGATTCGTATATATATGGAGGAACTAGAGACTTTTGGAGGGCCATCTCATTTCAAAACCAATCTTCAAAAATCATCCATTTTCAATCTTAACATCCCTGGGACGAACAGGTCCACTTTAGAAACAGACTTTCATTCTTGTACGCTTCACAGGGTGTGGATTATCTAGGGCTGCGGATATAACCCACCCCCTTAGCTACGGCTGAAAGTAACTATAATGCATTGATAAGTAGGGCATGTTCTGAACTGACTCAATGAATGGGTTATAGTCTCTCATGGTTGGGTCGGTTGGCGGCGATAAAAAACTATGCTGCTACCGAGAATATTTTATGTTATGCAGAGATTGCCGCTACAACCCCCACCACATGCACTGGACAAGTTGCAGGCTCTTATCTGGGAAATCCTCTGGGATGGGAGAAAGTCGAGAATGGCAGGAGTGCAGGCATACTTGCCAGATGCGGTTGGGGGGTTTGGGAGTTCCCCACCTGGTGAGATATTATCAAGCGGCACAGCTGAGGTACATGGTTGAGTGGTCTCACCCCCAACGGAAAAACACTTGTGTTTTGTTGGCCAAGCGGTGGCAGGAGTCCACATTTGAAAGTACCCTGGTTGCCTAAGGCCCATCAACCATCTGGGTGTACATTTTGCAAGTGCTTCGCGCCACTTTGGGGGGTCTGGGATAAGGTCCAAAGTACAAAAGGGTCTGTGTACTTCCATATCTCCTCAAACACCACTATTTGGAATCCGGACTTCCCCTCTGCGTTGCAAGGCTCCTCTTACAGAAAATGGCAAGAAGCTAACTGTAAAACAGTAGGAGACCTCCTTAATGTAGGAGGTCTTATGGACTTTTTACAACTCCAGGAGGTGTTTGGCCTCCCTTCCAGAGCCCTATGGCAATATTTTAAGCTGTATCCCAACCTTCGATTCTACCGAACTCCAGTAGGCCACTCAGGCCATTTGAGAGGTGGTTCCTTACACGTTCCTCTGGTGAATGTTTGCTGTATACATATATATACATACATATATACATATATATACACACACACACACACACACACACACACACCTTCCTCACTGTACCACAGAAGTTGCTTAAAACATCAGCACAGATGGGAGGAGGAGTGCAAGCGTACTTTTATAGAGTGGCGGGACATATTTCACCGGGCTCGTGCCTCAGCTCATAGCACCTCCAGTAAGGAGATGTTCCTTAAGATTGCACATTACTGGTATTTATACCTCAGCGAGACTTGCACATTGGAAAATGGGCGGGGATAGTGCATGCTGTCGACAATGCGGACAGACGGATTTTTGGCATTAACCCAAATTTAACGCTTTCTGGCAGGAGGTACTGGAGGCAATAGATACAATATTTGAGACAGAAATTCCCCGTTTCTCTAGCTACACACTACTATGGCTCCCGAACCCGTTGACGTATGTATCCCTTGAAGTCAGGAAGGGCCAAGTTATTACCCTTGCATTTAAGTACCCCACTTACCTTCGTATTTTACACTTGACCCATATCGACCGATCCTGCTTAATAAGGGCTATCACCTACGTATGTTTTAATTTTAGCATCCATCGTTCCCCCTATTCTAACACTGGGATCCCATTCAGCACAGCCTTCGCCACTTCCCCTTTCCTTCTGCCTCTTTTCTTCTTCTTCTAGTCTTTTTTATCTCACTATCTTTTTTGTTTTATTTGCTCTCTATTGCCCAGCCGGCCATTGGATGTAGGTGGGAATTCTTATACTTGTTGAAATACTTCAATAAAAGTTCCTAAACTTAAAATTTATGCCAAAAGAGATAGGGACAGTTTGACTCCTATGACTACTATGCCCGACATCCTGCAACATGCTGGCTTGGGAGGACTTTTATATTCAGATGATACATCCGATGATGGGGCCGATTAACTTTGCTGCCTTTTGCTTGATACTGTGCACATGTACTATGTTGTTGCATATGAATGTGAGCATTGTGCGATGTTATGCAATGTACTTATTGATGGTATACCACATTTTTGATAATTCACTGTCATGATCACCTTGGATCCCCTATTCTCCCTTTCTTTCTCTGTAAAAACCTAAACCCCAAAAATAAAAGTGTTTAAAACAAAAAACAAAGCAGTGAAAGTAAAGCACCCAGTTAGTTTAGGGGCCAGTTGACCATAAACACATTTTCTAAACAGCCTAGGTCCTAGCCTAACAAGGATGTGAATGGCAGGCACTGACATCCAGGCTGGTTGCAAACAAATCTATTCAAGGAGACATGGACTGGTGAAGTATTCATTTTTGAAAAAGTAAGTAGCCACTCAGATGGAAGACTGCAATTGGGAGCATTTCATTTTGTTTGTGTCATCAGCTTGAAATATGAATAGGAGTGTATGCAGCCCTCATTCTTGATGTAATAAGTAGCCATCATCTGACATTTTCACAATCTTAAGGAAAGGAAAGCAGTTCCAAAGGACAAAAATAGAGGGCAAACGAGAGAACTATATTCTCCCAGAGCCATAGACCACTTAGAGGAACCTCCTTGCAGAGTGTCCTTCACCTACGCACATAGCATGTGTAAAAACAGACAAAGGGCATATCCATTTCACAACAGACCACACATAGGTGTCATTGTTAAGGGTTCATTTTCATACAAAATCTGAAGACATTTCTCCAATACATAAGCATACACTTAGGCTGTCCTCTTTTAGGTTTAAACCTACAATAACTGATAAAACCCCACCAAAAGGAATATAGCCCTCACCAGTGTAAACATATAAACACTGAAAAAACACCTGCACAACCACAAACTATTTGCCATTCAAAGAAAGGAAAAGGAGAGTGGAAGAGTCATTTTTATTTCTTCCTGAAGGGGTCAATACAATGTAACTTTGTTATACAAGGTAGCAGCAAGAAATGCTGGGCTAACATTATTCTGCTTGAGCTTTGTTGTTTAGGGATGTCACTAAAATATTGTTTCTTGTTCCTTTTTCTTTTTTTAGTTTTGTGGTCTTTGGTCTATGGATGCTGGGCTTAGAAGCATGTTATTAGATTTTGTTAAATTATTTTTATTAACTGTAAAGAATCAGGAAATATCAAAATCATATTTGATATTTTGGCTGTGTTTGATTCTTTCACCGATAGGTAAAATGGCTGGTTTCAGAAGAATCTTTCCCAATATGTGCCATCACATTTAACCACAGAGAATGGGTAAAAACCCTTGATACATCAGCCCCTATTCTAGTGAGTCAGTATTGATAGAAGGTGAATTGCCAACTACCCCAGGCTTTAAACATTCAATGCAAGGTATAGTGACAGGTGTATGTGAAAAGAGTGCTATCACCAAGCATCTGGGATAGTGGTGAAAACATGACACCAGACTTTTGGAAAACATAGAACGCAGAGTCACTTGGAATGGTGCTGCTAAAAGATTCTTTCCAAGTTCAACAAAGATTGGAGCGATATTGTTTCTATTTGCAGTGATGTAGTTACGTATATGAAAAATGTAGGACTTGGCCCTTTTTGGCTAAAGTTCCCTAAACTTTTTGCTTTCCCCCTAGACCTTTTTTCTGACATTGTGTTGCCAATTTAGATGCTTTGGACACTTTGCCACTGCTAAACAGTATCAAAGTGCAAGTGCTCCCTGTGTAAAGTGTAATGGTAATTGGTTGTCCATGATTGGTATGTTTGCCTTACTAGTAAAGTCCCTAGTAAAGTGCACTATGTGTGCCAGGGCTGGTAATGCAAATGCTACTAGTGGGCCTGCAGCACTATGTGTGCCACCCACACAAGTAGCTTTAAAAAGGGAACTCAGGCCTGCCATTGCAGGGCCTGCGCGCAGTTTGTAAAACTGCCATGTTGTTCTGACAAGTGCACCCACTTGCCAGACCTTACCCTTCCCTTTCGATGCAAATCAGACACCCCTATGGTAGGTCCAAGGTACCCCCTGGGCAGGGTGCAGTGCATGTGAAAGGTAGGACATGTACTAAGGTGTGTACCATGTCCTGACAGTGAAATAATCTCTATTTCGTTTTTCACTGTTGAAAGGCCATCTTGCCCATAGGACAGAATGGGGAGTCTGTGTAATATGTTTTCCAGCCTATCTTCCCAAAGGCTAAAGATGGAGAGGTGAAGTTTAGTATGCCTGAACTCACAATGTAATAACACACCTTTTTATGAAGGTGGTTTTTGCATTGTGTGTTTAGAAGCCACTCTTTTAGAAGTGGCTGGGTTTTTGTGCTCTAACATTTCTGTGCGTCTCTGCCTGGTTGTGGATTGACTGTCTGGATTTGAAAGTGATAGGATCTGGGGAATGTCTTGACCCAGGGGAGGAGGTGAGACAGCAACAGGCTGACCTGCATCTGGAGTGTAGGGGGAGGAGTAGCCCCTAGAGGTGAAGAGGCCTGGGCTGCAGCCATAAACCAATGGATCCGGCCCCTGCTGAGTGATTGAGTATCCAGACCCCCAGTATCAAAGGAATGAAGGTGTCACTGGCAGGGAGGCACCCAGAACTGGTTTGAACAGGGGTCAGTGCCCCCTGAACACAAAGACTTCAAAGCCATTGAGGGGTACAACTAGGAGAGCTGAAGCCCCTGAACTTTGGAGAATGGCTTGATCAAGATTGAACAAGACTGGAGCTACTTCGTGGTCAAGAGGAACCTTTGCCAAGGAAGAACAACTGAAGAGACTGAAGGATAGGACTGACCCTTGCTGTGTGTTCTGGGGCTGGCCTGCAGTTTGATGTTTTAACCAAGGAAAGGCTAAAGGGACTTTGCTGTGTGCTGAGTCCCCCTGCTTGAAAGGACTTTGCTGTGTGTTGTGTCCTGAAGTAACTTATCCCCAAGGGCCCGAGGTGAGCTGGCTCCCTGTTGCGGAAACTCAGGAACACAAAAGTTTCCAGGAGAGTCTCAGCGACGCTGTGTGCGTGTGCTTGTTGCAGCCTGAGACCCTCGTAAGAAGTGCCCTGTGATCGTGGGCACCTGGAGTCCAAGCGAGGATCAGCGACGCTGTGTGCTTTTTGCAGCCTGAACCTTTTGTGAGGATTGTCCAGTTATCGTGTGCACCGGAATCCAAGTGAGTCTCAACGACGCTGTGTGTGTGTGCTTTGTGCAGCGTGAGACCTTCGTGAGGATTGCCTTGTTATCGTGCACCCGGAGTCCAAGTGAGTCTCATCGACGCTGTGTGCGGGTGCTTTGTGAAGCGTGAGACCTTCGCGAGGATTGCCTTGTTAACGTGCACCAGGAGTTAAAGTGAGTCTCAGCGACGCTGTGCGCATGATCTTCGTGCAGCCTGAGACCTTCGTGTGGAGTGCCCGGTGATCGTGCACCCGAAGCTCAAGGGAGTCTCAGCGACGCTGTGTGCGTGTGCCCTGTGGCAGCCTGAGATCTTCGTAGCAGTAGTGGCCCGGACCGGCAGCTTTGGAGGAGCTGAGCCGCCGGCCCGAGCCCGCCGTTGCCCATTCCCAAAGATTGCATCGGAGGCCCAAGTCGTTGGCCGAGGAGAGTGGGTTCGCGCCCCCCAGATAACGTGTGTCGACTCCTGGGGCGGGGTGCGGGCTCGGAGGGAGACGCTCTCGGCCTCTCTTAGTCCAGCAGCGCGAGCCTCTGCTTCAGCTCGTATCGCGGCCCGTATTGCCAAGGGAGTGGCAGTACCGGGGCCGGAGAGCAGAGCTGCACTTTTTGTTACACCATACCCGTGTTGTGGGCAACTGTTGTCGGAGGCTGACTGCGAGTCAGAAGGAGTGGCGGAGAGACCGCCTAAGGCACTGTGATCGGTGCCGGAGTGTATTAAGCATTATATGAATTTCTGCATAACGAACTACCTGATTGTCGTATTACACATTGCATCATTTCTGCATAACGAACTACCGGATTGTCGTATGACGCATTGCATTGTTTCTGCATAACGAACTACCTGATTAGCGTATTACGCATTGCATTGTTCCTGCATAACGAACTACCTGATTAGTGTATTACGCATTGCATTGTTCCTGCATAACGATGTACCAGGTGGTTGTATCACGCATTGCATCATTTTTACATTGCAAAGTACCTGATTGTTGCGTTACGCATTGCATTATTCTTACATTGCAAAGTGTCTGATTGTTGCGTTACGCATTGCATTATGTTTACATTGCACAAGTGCCTGATTCTAGCATTACGAACTGCATAACATGGTATTAGGATTACAGGGGAATGTTTAGAAGTGCTCATTAATATCGTCAGAACTTACAAGGGCAGGCTGGCCTAACAACCAGCCAGGAGAAATATTACCTATACTCATATGTTGGATTTATATTGTGTGGTCTTATCGTATATCTTTTTATATAAAATTTATACTCGTTTTTACAAAACTCGTGTGGAGTCTATTTGTGGTGTCATCATTGGGTTGCTGTGAGCGTGGTTGCAAATACTTTACACATTTACCTTGAAGATAAGCCTGGCTGCTCGTGCCAAGCTACCGAGGGGGTGAGCGGGGGCTATCTCAGAACGTGACCTTCCTTGCCCTGACGTGGAACCGCGGGTCCCTATTTGGCCTAAGGTACCTACCTCAGCCAACCAGGGATCCCGGGTCTAACAAAAAAGTTGTGTGATGACCTGTCAAAATCGATACCCGAGCTGAAGTGCTTCCCTGTAAGAGATCCTTGCCACTTGTTAGGTGGTATGCTGAAAGCATCTTTACAATCATCAGAGTTAATGAAGAATGCTAATGACTTTTTAGTCCATTCTGGTGCACTGTTTTGTTATGCACGGGAACTAAAACGCAAATATTTCTCATTTTGTGCTTTGTGTGGCATCAAAGAAAGAGTCATCCCAACTGTGTCACTTGGCTGATGGTTCTCAGTCCTAGAGGCTGTGAATGCTATATTATCCATGTGGCAACCGTTTATAGAACTTTTGCTGAGTGATGATGCCAAAGGCAAGAAATGTGAGGATCTTTGGTCGCAAAATGATAGTAATGTGAAAAAATTTACACTCTACTGCATTCTTCGATTTTTATAGGAAAACATAACTGCTGTAGTGGACATAATAAAAAAAAGCTAGAGTCTGAAAACACCCTTGTCTACCAAGTGTTCAGCGTAATTGGTGTAGATGTGAAACATCTCCTTGAGAGCAAGCTGGGCGACACCTTTAGTGACTTTGGCACTGCAACATGTTCCATGTTAGAGTGCTTGCCGCTTGGTAAGCAAAGCAATGTTGAGGAGCAATTCAGGAACTTTTATTTTAGAATGTATAAGAAATGGCTTGCAATGATGCATAGAAATGTCCCTTCACCAACCATGGCATTTGAAGTCAGTGAAACCTCATGTGGTACTCTTCACAAGTTCCAGATCCCTTCAGTAAAGGGGAATTTTCTCCTTAGTTTCAAAAGTGCTGGTTCATTTTTGCCACTTCAATAACTCTGGGGGCATATGCGCCCAGTTCAATGCATATGTTGCAGAACCTGCCCAGAGAATCGCAATCTTCAAGTGCACCAGTATTGGCATGGAAAACTATGTCAGTGGCCAGAGTTAGCAAATTGTGTACTGGCTGTTTTGGCGTTGCCCTTCTCAAGTGCCAATGTTGAGAGGGCCTTTTCACAGATAAAAGTTTCCATCGGAAGGAAAGAGCGAGCATGCATGACCAAAGACTTACTGAAGAAGTATTGTATGGTGTATTACAATAAGTTTGATTTGTAAAAATGTATTTGGACCTTGTACACACTGTACGTACACTGTCTATATACCATGCACTATCATTGCAGAAAGCAAGCAATGATAAAAGCAAAACGTTCCATAAACACCGGAAAAACACTGTTTCTGTTGTTTTTAATGGCGCGAAAATGTGTAACCACTGTTTTTATAAAGTATTGATATCACTTGAAAACACTGGAAAAAACCCACCAGAATTTACCAAAAATAGAAACTGAAAACAGGAAAGCCTACATACACTCAACACCCTTAATGTCAATGACGAATTATGTAATCACCCCTGTCAAACAAGTATTTATTCTACAGCTTTCTGCCTCCAGAGTGAGGAAATATGCCCAATTCGCCATCTCATTCTATAGGTAGAAAATTGCATTTGGCCATAAATTAATTCAAAAGGCCGACATCGACACGTAAAACTACTAATGGGGAAAGCAATGAAGATGAGCTTATCTTTCCGAGATATAGAACTATTATCCAAACTTACAGAGCAAGATCTGCCACCAATGTTCCATGTGCAAGGATTTACATGAAGACTGCGTAAGCCCTACTAATCTCAATGCACAGGGCTTCACTTGTACCAAATAAAAGTCACCCTCAGCTTTCTTGAGGAAAGAAAGTGCTGTTTGATTAGGTACATTTACTTCGTTTTTAAGAGTCAAAGTACTGGTAGCCAATGGGTCTCTGTAAAATTGTGGCAAATCTGGTTCAGTCAAGGCCTCCTAAGCTGAAAAGGTAGCCAAAAGGTTTCCTGTCTGCCCATAGGGATCATCTAAACAGGCCATTAGCTTTATGCCACTCAGCTCCTAAAAGGCAAACACTCAAAAAGATCTGTATACCTTCCAAAGGACCAGTCAAAAAGTTGGTTCCGCAACTTCTCTGAAATAAGTAAGTCTGCCCTATTCAGTGTGGTTCCCTAATTGGTACATGGTGAATCTATGATGAAAGCCTGGCTGTCCGACAAAGGAGTACAGACCAACAGGAAACTTCAATCAAAAAAGCAACAATGAAGCTTAAAAAAGGGAATAAAGAAAGCAGAGGCTTATGTAGCCGCAGAAGGAAACTAGTACCAGAACCAAGCCCTGCATAGGAAGAGCTCTGCTTCTCAAAGTAGAGATGTAAAAGCCTCACTACCTCATAATTAGTGTCCAATATCTACGAAAAAGGCAATTCTGAGTTGTTATTGGAGGCAGAAACAAAATATCAGTCTGTGGGATGAGGCCAGGACCCGAGCCAGAGGTTGCCTTCTGAAAAATCTGGTCAAAAATTCCTGGGGCTAGGTGTACCAGCTGCAACTTAACTGGTATACATTTAAGTAACACAAGGACTGGTACAGACACTGGCTGGAAACTCAGAACACAGAATCTTTAGGGCTTATATCTTCTTCATTGCTTGGCATCCAAGATGTCTACAAAGGAATCTGAGAGCAGGAGGAAGGGTAGCAAGATGGCATAGGCACTATCTTTTCAGTTTAATCTAACTTTTGAGTCTTGGACGAGTCCTCTGTATCATCACTGTAATTCAAAGCTCTCTAACTTGGAGACACACCCTACCCAGAAAGGGATAGTCAAATGAGATGCATGTACCAATGAAGACCATATGAGGAAGACTACCAGTCCTGAAGAACAACTGCTGAAGTAGTCACGCTTAAAGTCTCATTTTAAAGCTCCAAGATCAGATAATGATAAATGGGTGGTGGAGTTGCATATTCCCTTAACCAAGAATGTGGTTAGAAACCAGAGTTACATTCCATATGGACTGTTGTGGTGCAATTTCCTGAGAGCGTTGACTTAGCAAACAATGACAACTCCCAACAACTGCAATGCTCACTGTGACTGCTGCACAGCTGATAACTGAGACAGTGGTGCTGTACACCTGGAAGAACTTGGCCTCTTCCATTTATTGCAGTAGTCAGTAGTAGTCCTCCTGCTCCATTTCTTGTAGTAGTCAGTAGTAGTCCTCCCTCCCTCTCAACCCTGATCTACACTGAACAGGGATGGGGCTTGACTGTTAGAAGTTTGAGGGGATGTAAAGAGGTGTCAGGCTGGAGCAGGATTTCTCAGAAATGGGTGCCTACAGGAGGCAATAGGCTGGACTGCCTGGTGCAAGCCCCTAGGAAGTAAGGACCACCTCGTTCTCAGTGCAGCATTCCAGTGCTGCTGTGACTTTAGGAAAAGGTAAGCTTAATCAAATGATGCAACAGCTAGCACTAGCTGTAGTAGGCCAATTAAGGTAAAATCCACATGGGAGGGAGGATGGCCCCAGTTTGGTGCATATATCCTCACCAATAAACTAGATGTTCAGTACGGCACCCAGTTGCCAAGTATCTGCACTTGTCTCAAGACTCCACTTCTCACAAATAAAGTCAAATGTTTCTTGTAGGATGGAGGTGACAGTACTTTGCATAAACACAATTTTTTAAAGATCACTAGTACTAATAGAGAAAAAAAAAAAGGAGCACCAGATAGTTGTTCCTCAGAAATGACAACCCGTAGGTATGTCGGTTATAGGATGCATATGCTTGATTGAGGTTAGGCCAGCGCAGACTCTGATTGGAGAGCAAAATGGGTTGTGCCTCATTCTACAGTGTCAATGGAGTCAGCATCAGCATCAATGTTCCGAAGACCAGCATGCACCTGGACGTGGAGTCGGCATAGGTGCTTGTAAGGGCCTGGTGATGGGTTCAGAGGATCCAACAAGTGACTAGGGCAAACGCTGGTGGTTTCCCAGATGGAGTACCTCTCGGGTCTGTTAGGCCTGCAGGCGCACCAGAGGGAGTCGAAAAACATCCAAAGAGTTTCAGCAATATGTTCAACAAAGAGCCAGAAAGCGCAGGAAAAGCTCCTATTGGGGATGTCCACGTGGAGAAAATTAGTCCTTTGAAGAAACTTCAAAGGGTGTTATTGTAAAAAGCTGGGTAGAATGCTAGAGAGGAAGAGGAGCAGGCAGGCCTTAGCAAATAAAGTTCACCACACACACTCCATCAATGATGAGGCGTTAGTTTCCTCTCCAGATGACGGAGAGTATATGGATACAGATGCCTCTGAGGGCTAGGAGAATGGGTTCAATAGGTTGAGGGATTGATGTCCTTCTGACTGTGAATGGAGAAGGCTCCGGGAAGGGGGGGGAGGGGGAGAGATGAAGATGCCACTTTAATACCAGCATCAAGTCCTAGTTGGAATGAAAAATATGGTTGATCCTGAGGCTATAAGGTATTCTGGGTCAGCAAGCAAGAGCATGACCGTAGGTGGAAGATTATATGCAGGCAAGGCTGTGCAAGCCACTACAAAACAGTCTCTGCGAGGAGTGCCCCAAGCCCCCCATTGAGGGCAAAGTTGCTGTCACTCCCAAGCTGGATAGTAACCTTCATAGGCAAGCTTATCAAAGACCACGGAATTGATGGATTTGGGTGAGTGGTACAATCTAGAGGACCAGATACATCTGCCAGGACAAATTATTGGATTGCTCTGGCCCCTCAGAAAGATCTTGGAGATGGCAGAAGCGTTCAAGGAAACAGGGGTGTGCACGGATAATGAACTGCAGTCTGGCTAAGCACAAAGATCCCCGTGTCTTTTACATAATGCATAGTGTGCCTTCTTGGCAGAACACAGATTGTACAATCTTATTAAGGTGTACTGAGGCTGGACAGAGACTGGACCAAAGCCCTGGTGTAACAAGGAGCAGAACTTCTTAAAACGTTTTTTCACCCCAAGGATTTTTAGAGGAGTCAGGTGTGGTGGTAGGGGTGCTTGTTCAACTATGGTCACTTCTAAGGCAACAATAGCAGGCAGACACCAAGATGGGGAGGGGATCGACAAACTCAAATCAGGTTTAATAACTCTGTCCCATTGAGACTTTTTTTTACCAGAGGAGGACAAAGAACTTCTGAAGCCTTTACAGGTGAGTTTAATTTCTTTCCTATTAAGCACTGGGGAATGCGAGGGGTTCTTTATTGAGTTTGCACAAATGGAAGGAGGAAATTAGCAATGTATTTTTGCTTCATACTGTACAGTATTTCAGGATAGACCTCTGGTGGACCCCGTTGAGAAGTTGTTTACCTTTGGTAACATTCTGTCCGGTGGATACTGAATCTAATCTCAGATTCCTTACCCTGTGAATAGTCCCAGGCATCAGACTGGATCAAGAGAACTCAACAAGGTACTCATGCATGCCAGGACGTGGCGTCAAGCCTGGCTGATGACGGCTGGAATGCCAGAAACCGGTCCTAGGATGCTTGTTTCCGGTCCAGGGAAGACATGGCTTGGCAGTTCGGGCTGGACTGTTCCCATGAGGCACAGGGTCAGACTGATTTGCATATGGCCATGTCTGAACTGGGGTGGTGGAGTGAGCTAAAGAATGATGATGGATTAAACCCAGATCAGTTGACTGGGGGTGAGTGTTTGATTGGCTCAAACGTTCCGTCCATCATCCTCTTTTGTATCGCTTTGTTCGCCCTAAGTTGGCGGGGGTATGCCCAGACGTGGGTCCCTTGCTCACTTTGCCACTGGATTCAAGCAAGCCTGGCTGATGACGGCTGGAATGCCAGAAACCGGTCCTAGGATGCTTGTTTCCGGTCCAGGGAAGACATGGCTTGGCAGTTCGGGCTGGACTGTTCCCATGAGGCACAGGGTCAGACTGATTTGCATATGGCCATGTCTGAACTGGGGTGGTGGAGTGAGCTAAAGAATGATGATGGATTAAACCCAGATCAGTTGACTGGGGGTGAGTGTTTGATTGGCTCAAACGTTCCGTCCATCATCCTCTTTTGTATCGCTTTGTTCGCCCTAAGTTGGCGGGGTATGCCCAGACGTGGGTCCCTTGCTCACTTTGCCACTGGATTCAAGCAAGCCTGGCTGATGACGGCTGGAATGCCAGAAACCGGTCCTAGGATGCTTGTTTCCGGTCCAGAAAAGACATGGCTTGGCAGTTCGGGCTGGACTGTTCCCATGAGGCACAGGGTCAGACTGATTTGCATATGGCCATGTCTGAACTGGGGTGGTGGAGTGAGCTAAAGAATGATGATGGATTAAACCCAGATCAGTTGACTGGGGGTGAGTGTTTGATTGGCTCAAACGTTCCGTCCATCATCCTCTTTTGTATCGCTTTGTTCGCCCTAAGTTGGCGGGGGTATGCCCAGACGTGGGTCCCTTGCTCACTTTGCCACTGGATTCAAGCAAGCCTGGCTGATGACGGCTGGAATGCCAGAAACCGGTCCTAGGATGCTTGTTTCCGGTCCAGGGAAGACATGGCTTGGCAGTTCGGGCTGGACTGTTCCCATGAGGCACAGGGTCAGACTGATTTGCATATGGCCATGTCTGAACTGGGGTGGTGGAGTGAGCTAAAGAATGATGATGGATTAAACCCAGATCAGTTGACTGGGGGTGAGTGTTTGATTGGCTCAAACGTTCCGTCCATCATCCTCTTTTGTATCGCTTTGTTCGCCCTAAGTTGGCGGGGGTATGCCCAGACGTGGGTCCCTTGCTCACTTTGCCACTGGATTCAAGCAAGCCTGGCTGATGACGGCTGGAATGCCAGAAACCGGTCCTAGGATGCTTGTTTCCGGTCCAGGGAAGACATGGCTTGGCAGTTCGGGCTGGACTGTTCCCATGAGGCACAGGGTCAGACTGATTTGCATATGGCCATGTCTGAACTGGGGTGGTGGAGTGAGCTAAAGAATGATGATGGATTAAACCCAGATCAGTTGACTGGGGGTGAGTGTTTGATTGGCTCAAACGTTCCGTCCATCATCCTCTTTTGTATCGCTTTGTTCGCCCTAAGTTGGCGGGGGTATGCCCAGACGTGGGTCCCTTGCTCACTTTGCCACTGGATTCAAGCAAGCCTGGCTGATGACGGCTGGAATGCCAGAAACCGGTCCTAGGATGCTTGTTTCCGGTCCAGGGAAGACATGGCTTGGCAGTTCGGGCTGGACTGTTCCCATGAGGCACAGGGTCAGACTGATTTGCATATGGCCATGTCTGAACTGGGGTGGTGGAGTGAGCTAAAGAATGATGATGGATTAAACCCAGATCAGTTGACTGGGGGTGAGTGTTTGATTGGCTCAAACGTTCCGTCCATCATCCTCTTTTGTATCGCTTTGTTCGCCCTAAGTTGGCGGGGTATGCCCAGACGTGGGTCCCTTGCTCACTTTGCCACTGGATTCAAGCAAGCCTGGCTGATGACGGCTGGAATGCCAGAAACCGGTCCTAGGATGCTTGTTTCCGGTCCAGGGAAGACATGGCTTGGCAGTTCGGGCTGGACTGTTCCCATGAGGCACAGGGTCAGACTGATTTGCATATGGCCATGTCTGAACTGGGGTGGTGGAGTGAGCTAAAGAATGATGATGGATTAAACCCAGATCAGTTGACTGGGGGTGAGTGTTTGATTGGCTCAAACGTTCCGTCCATCATCCTCTTTTGTATCGGACAAATTATTGGATTGCTCTGGCCCCTCAGAAAGATCTTGGAGATGGCAGAAGCGTTCAAGGAAACAGGGGTGTGCACGGATAATGAACTGCAGTCTGGCTAAGCACAAAGATCCCCGTGTCTTTTACATAATGCATAGTGTGCCTTCTTGGCAGAACACAGATTGTACAATCTTATTAAGGTGTACTGAGGCTGGACAGAGACTGGACCAAAGCCCTGGTGTAACAAGGAGCAGAACTTCTTAAAACGTTTTTTCACCCCAAGGATTTTTAGAGGAGTCAGGTGTGGTGGTAGGGGTGCTTGTTCAACTATGGTCACTTCTAAGGCAACAATAGCAGGCAGACACCAAGATGGGGAGGGGATCGACAAACTCAAATCAGGTTTAATAACTCTGTCCCATTGAGACTTTTTTACCAGAGGAGGACAAAGAACTTCTGAAGCCTTTACAGGTGAGTTTAATTTCTTTCCTATTAAGCACTGGGGAATGCGAGGGGGTTCTTTATTGAGTTTGCACAAATGGAAGGAGGAAATTAGCAATGTATTTTTGCTTCATACTGTACAGTATTTCAGGATAGACCTCTGGTGGACCCCGTTGAGAAGTTGTTTACCTTTGGTAACATTCTGTCCGGTGGATACTGAATCTAATCTCAGATTCCTTACCCTGTGAATAGTCCCAGGCATCAGACTGGATCAAGAGAACTCAACAAGGTACTCATGCATGCCAGGACGTGGCGTCATGCGGCTCCGTCTCGATGTTGTTCCACTCTGGAAGTAAGGAATAGAACTACATACAGGTGTCACTCATGTTTGCCGACTTTAGTTTCTTTTGTAGGCTTGTCCATGCCATAAGACGCAGAGCCCAGTAGCAAATTAGTATGACTAGCTTGCAGATCCCAGGATTACAACCTTTTTAGATGGGAAAAATCCCATTCCCCAGATCGGGGATGAGATGGGAGGTGAGGAATCCATGGTTTGATAGAGTGACCGCTAAAAACAGGGTTACAGAGGGTACGTAACTTGTGCTTCTGATTGATAATTTGAACCTCAGATTCCTCACCTTGTGAAGAGATACTAAAGTAGTACCTCCCCAGGTGGTAGGTCTGTGGAATGGCTCAGATCATAAGATCCTGCACGGCTGAATTGGGTGAAATGCCAAATCCAGACGGACTTGACTATTAAGGCAAGAGTGCTTCATGAACATCTGCACTGATACCCACGTAGCAGCGAGACGGATATCCAGGACCAGCATTCAACGTGCCAGCACTGTAATAGCAGCCGTGGCTCGAGTGGAATGATCCCTCAATCCTTCAGGTGACGGCTTCTTAGCTAACACGTACCAGATTTTAATGCAGAGGACCATCCACCTAGAGATGGTTCTTTTCTGTACTGTTTGCCTTTCTTTTCTCCCCAAAAGCCCACAAAAAGCTGATCGTTCACCTGATCGTCTCTGGTATGATCAATGTAGAAATTGAGGGCAGTCTTGGAACCCAAACAGTCTCTCCTCTTCTTTCAAGGAGTGTGTTAGGGCAAAGAAGGTCGGAAGGGTGATAGCCTGACTGACAGGAAAGGGTGTCATTGATTTTTGGTATGAATGCAGCTCGAGTCCTTAACACCAGTATGTCTTGAAAAATGGTTGAATAAGCTGGCTGCACCAAAACTGCCTGCAGCTCACTTATACAATAAGCTGATGATACAGTGACCAAAAAGACTATAGGGTCAAAAGGTGCAGTGGGCAACTGTGTATTGGCTCAAAAAGGGTGCACATCAAAAAAGTGAGGACCAGATTCGAGTCTCACTGTGGCATTACAAAGGGCTTCAGCTGGAACAGATGTAAACCTTTAAGAAAACTTATCACAACAGGTGATTTGAACAAAGAACACTGAAGTGGCAAACGCAAAAAAACGAAAGAGGCCACAACTAGCCTTTAAAAGTGCCCAGCGTAAGTCCAATTGGGGCCAAAGATCATACAAACAACAATAAATCTAACAATGTGATCTGTAGTGCCCAGCGTACACTGGCTTTGTGGAAGGGCGCCTGCGTGCCAAGAAAACATCAACGACCTTTGTAGGGAGTTCAGATGGCAACAATCGCCGCCGTTCAGTCTCCACGTATGAATGTGCAGGTTGCGTAGACCCGGGTGCAAGACACGGCCCTGCTGCTGTGGCAGAAGATTATCCTGAACCTGCTGCTTTGTCCAAACAGATGCTCCTGGCCAGAAGTTCTGAGTACTACACTCTCCTGTCCCAATCCGGAGACACTAAAATGAATTTGGCTCAGTCGTACCTGATCTTTTCAGAACTTGTGCCAGGAGAGGCAGGGGCGGAAAGGCATAAAGGAGTTCCGAGCTTCTTCCTAGTTGGAATGCGTCTTCGAGAGAGAGAGCCTTCTTGGGAACTCCGCAGTGCAAAATTATTGACATTATGCATTCTTTGCAGGGACCAAAATATCAAGCCAGGGTTCTTTCTCCCCATTGCTGAAAGATGCCCACACCACCTCTGGGTGTAACTGTCATTCGTGCTCCTCGAAGCGTTGGCGGCTGGGTTTGTCTGCGCTGGCGTT
This sequence comes from Calotriton arnoldi, assembly GCA_963921515.1. Lineage (NCBI taxonomy): Eukaryota > Metazoa > Chordata > Amphibia > Caudata > Salamandridae > Calotriton > Calotriton arnoldi. The sequence continues at coordinate 738,940 of CAWUFW010009014.1, forward strand.
TTGAGATCACGCCAGGTGGTTCACGATCAGAGAAATGCCCTGGCAATTCAGCCACTTTAAGGCATAGAGATTCCTGGCACAAGAAGCAAGACCCTAGCCCACCCTGCTTGTAGCAGTACCACATGACGTGGTGTTGCCTGTCAAAATCCAGACGCACCTCCCTTTCATGGTAGACAGGAAGAGGTCAATGCCAAGTGGCTTGATTGATGTGAAGCTGTGTTTCCATCGGAGACCACAGTCCTCTGATCTCCACTCTTCCAGATGGCCTCTCAAACCCAGCAGTGATGAATCAGTCACCACTGTGAGCTCTGGGTGGGGAAAGGAGAGGGGTCTGCTATTGGGTCAACAACGTCGAGCAACCACCACTGCAGGTCTTTTGCAGTCTCCTCCAAAGTCTGGATAAAACACAACAGGTTTCCATGGTGCTGTGGCCACTGGGACTTCAGATCTTACCGCATGTTCAATATGACATTTTTGATCAGCTAGATTTAGTATGCCAAAAGTCCTAGGAGCCTCAGAGGTATCCTAACTGAGATCCAGGACTGAGGTTGAAACATTGTGATCATAGCCCGAATGTCCTGAGCTTTCTGCTCATCTGGATGTGGTCTACAACTGCCTGGGGCAAGGCCACCTTTAACAGCCATTCACTGAGGTAGAGGAAGACTGACATCCACAACCTTGGTAGTTGTGATGCATCCAACACCATCACCTTCATGAACACATGATGGTTGGCCTGCGAGGCCAAAAGGGAGTATAACAAACTGGAAATATTCCTGGACTGCAGATAGCATCTGAGAGCCTGCAAGATGGGATAAAGAGAATCATCCTGCATGTCCAATGCCACCCTCAAGTCTTGAGGATCTACGGTAGGCAGGACCTGGGATGGCATGAGCATCTTGAATTTGTCCTGTCCCAAGAAGGCATTGAGAGGGTAGAGATCTAAAATAGGACAGAGCACCTCTTCTATATACGGCACAAGGAAGTAGAAGGAATAACACCCAATTCCTTATTCCGAGGCCAGAACTCTCTCTATGGCCCCTTTGTGAAAACGATTAGAAAAGTCTGGTCACATAAATAACAGTGGGCGTGGCCAACCAAGATGGCCGAGTGGACGTGATCCATGAGGTCTCCGCTGCAATATGAGAGCAAAGTCAAGGCAATTGCTCCTTTGGCAACTTCTACAGTTACAACAAGCACTCCCGGTCACAGCGGGAATCGGAAATGGTGCATGGGGAGACCACTGATCCCTCCGGTTCAATGGATGACAAAATACTGAAGGTGGCCTCGGGGACGAGTGGAAGCAGAGTGCGGTGCCTGGAGGGTCTGCCTCTGATACGGACTACGCTGGGGATCATCCCACGCACATAACGCACCGCAGAGAATCCTGGACACTGCGGGAACACAGCAACGAAGTGAGGAGCCACTGGGGAAAATAATAACGACTCTGGGAATCGCAGCAGTCTGATGGTAGGAGGGTAGCAGCCCCCGACCAAGACTCCGGGACTTACCCAAGTTGCATGAGGAGACTAGCAGGGCTAGCGACCTGGAAGCCCTTGGGGAAGAGTACCGGAGGCAAACTGGGTGGCAATAAGGCAGAGGAGTGGCAACGGTGTCCCAGGCTGAATATGAGAAAACACTGCGGCAGGGAAGGCTGCTGCCTGACCTCAACATGGCAGAGCCACGACACCTAATGGGACTGTGCTATAGACACCCCGCTGCAGCCACTTATGATGTGAACGAGGCCTCGAGGACAATGCTAAAAGAACTGGCCATCACATATAAGTAGGTGAGAACGACAGCCAGAGGGGTCAAGATTCACATGGTCTTCGAAGATATTTAGATAGACTGGGCGGCCCCCTGAGGCGACTATGACGAGAATCGAGGCATAGCCTCCAAGAAAAACCACAACTAACACTACTAGAAAACTCTGCCAGTTTTTTCACCCTGACTGTGAAGTTCGGTGGGAGACTATAACCTCTGAGGCCCGACTCACTGGCATGACTGGAGGCTTCTCTGAAACCGGAACTCAAACAGCCATAGTGGCCCAGAGTTAAACTACAATGCTGTACTGCCTACATTTAACCTACGCATCTGAGGGTTCCACACTGCTCCATGCCAGGGAGCCGACACTACTACGGAACATTTGCGAAGGAACAGGCAATCTACAGAGAAAAGGCCCGACCTGATCTCTCTCGGGGCTTCGGATGGTTGGGGGGTGGGGAGGCGAGCAATCTAGCACCTCATTCCCGGTCACTGGCAGTGGGCCGGGTCAAGCAGACGTGAGACTTTCCACACTAAGCACCACGTAAAGCATTTTCACGTCACCTCCACCTTCTGGTCTGCAGTCTTTATGCCGCCTAAGAGAACTCAGGTTAATAGGTTATCTAGTTACTTTGTACCAGCAGAGTAACAGGACCCCCCCCGTTGAGGTGAACACCGACGATACCATGGCACTCATGAAGGAGGACCTCTCTGCGAAATTCAAGCAGGAACTGAGAGAGGAGCTAAAGATGGATCTGACCTCCTCCTTAAAGGCCCTCAGGTCAGACATTAACAGCAAACTGACCTCTCTTCAACAGGATGTCGATTCAATGGGCACCCGAACACTAGACCTTGAAACTAAGGTGCAAGACCTAGATAGACGCACTGGACGGATACAAGACTCTACGAAACTTTTACACACACAATTGCAAGTCTCAATCTTGAAATGCCAAGACCTTGAAAATAGATCTCGTAGAGACAATATACGCATTCGAAACCTGGAAGAGGATGCAGAGGGCCCCGATTTGGCGGCTTTTGGGATAGGCTTGTTCTCAGAACTAGTTGGGGATAAACAGCTTAAGATCAAGATCGACAGAGTCCACAGAGTGGGACCTCCTGCGCGTGGAGGAGGAAAGCAGCCACAAGATGTCTTGGAGAAGCTACACTCCTTCAAGTTGAGGGAGGCGATTCTTAAAGCGGCACGGAAAGCTGATGAAATTTCCTTTCAAGGCAACACCTGTTACCTCTCTCAAGAGGTTGTCCCCGCCACACTGGCACAAAGTCGTCAGTTCCGCCCCATTACTGACAAACTACGGCAACACCATATCAAATATCGCTGGACATTCCCTTTCGGTCTCTCCTTTGAATTTCAAAGCAAAACATGCCATGTAATGGAGTTTTCAGAGGCAGCGAAGTTACTGGCGCTACCAATTTCAGAAGATCAGCACACACGCGAAAGCCCAGTGGAGTCCTCTGGAACTGTAGTGAAGAGTGGGGACAAGGGACGATGGTTTACTAAGCACCGCCCGAAGTCACAAAGGAAACGATGAAGGGGTGATCCAAGTCAGTCACCCAAGAGTTAACAAGGGCTGAGGACTACATTTACAAGATGTCTGTCGCCCACCTAGATAGACTTTGATGATTCCTTAAGGTTCTACTGTTGTCTTTGATACAGAGAGCAACGGGCTGGTGGTGTGGGCAGTGCCCTCCAGAAGTCTAACCTTACCTTCAGATGGAGTTCCGTTACGGATTCTGTTGCTATACACTATGCCTTGGCTATAATTGATAGATGTTAGAATGCATTAGTGGATACTGAACTATAAGCCTGATTAGATGTGTTTCTCTACTGAGCAAATAAGTTTTGGGAGCCTCAGTTTCTTGTTTATTATTGTTGCGCAGTTGGAGGGTAACTGTTTGTTGGTACACTGGAAATGTCTTACTTGAGGGACAGGGGAATGACCTACAATGTGTGCAACACAAACATTGTTGCGAAAAGGGAGCTAACAGAGGAGAGGACCCACACCAAGGCACACACCCAGATACTAATGCTAATACACCCTTTCACTCGCCTTAGTATTTACCACACTTGCTTGGAATGTTAAAGGCCTTAACTCTCCTGCAAAGCGCCACAAACGATGGAAATATCTACTTGATCAACATCACAACGTGGTAGCACTGCAAGAGACGCACCTCAGACGCAATGAAGAGCATAGATTACGCCACAGGACCTATTCTGTGATGCATAAATCCTCCACTACCACTAAACACGATGGGGTTGCCCTATTTTTTCATTCTTTAAAATTTCAACCAGGGGGGTGAATAAACTGATGACGAGGAGAGGATTGTGATGGTGAAGGGGCATATTCAAGGGCACAAGTGCACTTTTTCATCTATTTATGTACCCAATTTAAGTCAACCCCTATTTATACATGCGCTGCTCTCGATGTCGGGGGACAGGAAGAAGGAGAGATCTTTCTAATGGGCAACCTTAACCTCACCAGGGATTCGGGACTTGACTTTGCCCACCCACCCACATAGGGCCTCCATGGGGAGTGTACCCAAAACTCTAATACAGCCGAATCATTCTTTGGGCCTACGAGACGCATGGAGAACCATGCACCCAACGACTCGGGATTACACATTCTTTTCACATTCACACCGTACCTACTCCAGCTTAGACTACGTGTTTGTTAGCCAAGCGCTCCTCCCGGCCTTAGTTCCACCTTATTCCTCTATCCGATCATGTGCCTGAAACGCTAGCACTAGAATGGGATTCCCCTCCTCCTAAATATCACCGCAGGTTCTTACCTGGATCCCTTAAAAGAGATAAGCTCTTACGGAATGATTTGAGGAAGGAATGCGATCAGAGAATATTTTCAATTAAACGACCCCCATGGTACCAACTCTTCCAACAACTGGGACTCCTTTAAGGCTGTGCTCCATGGGAAATGCAAAACTCTAATCTCAATTCTAAATAAACAAAGGGCACGAGACAGGTTGGCTCTAGAAGCAGAATTTCAAAAAGCGGAACAGGCACATAAAGAAAACCCGACTCTGCCCCTGCAGATGAAAGTTACGGCCCTGTGAGGCAAGCTTAACACAATCTATACTAACAGGGCGGAACTTACCCTATTAGAACTTAAACGCACAACTTATGAACAGGCCATTAAAATATGGCCACAGTTGGCACAACAATTAAGTCAAACTTGAGAGGGAGAGCACAGGCGATATTGACGAGAAGCGGGAGGGACAGTGGGAGGCACTGCGGTATCGGACGTTGAGAAAGCTCAATCATTTGGTGATTTTTATGGGACTCGCTACACTGCAGACACGACTGATGAGACAGCTCAGATACAATATCTGGATAGAGTAGACATCTAACGGGTGACGGAGGCTCAAAATAAGTTTCTGGGGGAAATGATAAATGAGGAGGAGGTACGCAAGGCAATATCTGGCCTGAAACCTCATAAATCACCAGGACCAGATGGTCTACCGGCCCAATTCTATAAAACTTTAAGCGCTGATCTCATACCCCACTTGGTAGCACTTTTTAATGACATGGTTTCATCGGGGGCTGTCACTGCTTCTATGAGCGAAGCCCTTATATCGGTTCTTCCAAAGCCAGGGAAGAATCTTAGATGCTGTGGTTCATATCGGCCAATAGCATTACTTAACTTAGATGCCAAGTTGTATTCGAAGATCATTGCATCCAGGCTTGACAATCTTAAGCCGGAACTGGTCCACCCAGATCAGTCCGGATTTATCAAAAGGAAACAAACCCACGATAACCTACAGAGGGTGATCTACCTGGTCGAGAAAGTTACAAAAAAAACATGCCAGCAGCCTTATTGGCCTTGAGCGCCAAGAAGGCTTTTGACCGGGTGGATTGGTCTTTAATTTCATACCCTTCAGCGTTTTGGGCTTATGCGACCAATTCATATCCATGAGCAGGGTCAATTATGCTGCCCTACGAGCTCAGGTGTCAATCAATGGAGTGAGCTTGGACAATCTATTTGGAGAGCGGGAGGAGGCAGGGGTGATCCCTGTCTCCATTAGTATTTGCCCTCAGTATTGAGCCTCTGGCCGCTACAATATGCAAGAATCCCTCCATTCAGGGTATCAATTTTGGTTCAACAAAGCATAAAATCTCCCTATTCGCGGATGATGTGCTGCTTTCACTTACCTATCCACGATCTTCTTTAGAGGCGCTATAGGTTGAACTGAGACAAGGAAATCCTTCCTGCTCAATCTGACCATGTCGGCACCTGATATGGAGGCACCCACCCCCTTTCAATGGGCCAAAAAAGATATTACCTATTTGGGCATCAAGATCACCCCCAAGATTTCAGATCTCCATCGGGCCAATTATCCACCGCTTTTACAGCAGTTAAAGGCAGACTTCAGACGATGGGCTCCCATGTACATCTCTTGGTTAGGCAGTATCCGTGCATTTAAATGACAGTCCTCCCCAAAATTGAGTTCTTTTTCAAGGACTACCTGTCGAACTTGACAGAGGATTCTTGCCCACCTTGCGCTCCCTAGTCATTCTATTTATTTTGCAAAACCGTAGAGCACGTCTTCCATACAAACTGCTCGGACTCCCGAAAACTTCAGAAGGCCTGCCAGATTTCTAACCATATTATAAAGCAGCTCAGTTGAGAGTGATTTCAGAATGGTCAGCACGCAAGTCTGACAAACACTGGCTCCATATGGACAGGGCGGTGATGGAGAGATATATCTGGGATCTTTTGTGGAAACCTAAAGCGGAGCACCCCCGGAACACACCTACAAAGACTACTCTTAAGGTTTGGGATGAGGTAAATAGGTCGGCAACTTGGACTGCCTTTCTTACTCCATTCACGCCAATTCATTACAACTCTGCATTTACCCCGGAACTTCAACCTGGGCCCTTCGACGCCTGGAGGGAGGGGGGGATGCCTTACCATCTCGGACCTTTTCCACAATGAGGATATCCTTACTTTCAAGCACTGCCAACAGGATTTCCACCTCCAGCCCTCGGAACACTTTCACTATACCCAACTAAGACACTGGGTTCTCTGCCAGACATTAGAGTTGCTGCATGCTGCAGCCAGGTATCTTACTCCTACAGAACAATTTGCTAAAAGTAGGGGGTTCTAAAGAGTGTATATCATTTCTTTATTCATTATTGTTCGCCACTCTTCTTACCCCTCCAACCACGACAAATAGCATTCTGGGAGCAGATACTTAGTGACACAATATCCGAGTCACGATAGAGCAAGCTCTGGAGGGATATTCCCCAAATTAACTACTCAATAGGCCTACGGGAAGCTCACTACAAAGTCCTATTTGATTGAAATCTTTACCCTACCAAACTGAAAAAAATCTTTCCTAATACTTCAGAGCTATGTTGGAGGGTTTGTGGAATGCTAGAGGGAGTTCTGACACATTTGGTGGAACTGTCCTATCATTTGCCCATTCTGGTCAGAGATTTTAGCCCAAATCAAAGACATTCTGGGGTACTCGATCCCGGACAACCCAGGATTTGCACGCCTGGGATTATGGGACAATAATCTTAAACATCAAACCATTGGAGATAGAACTATTATGTGGCTCAATGCTGCAAAACTCGCACTGGCCTCTGCAAGGAAACGGAGAGGCGCCCTCAATGTCACAATGGCATGCCATGTTATGTCAGGCAATTACGATGGAACGAATGGCAGATGTTCCATCAGATAACTATAAAAATGTTGAATACACGTGGGGTCCCTTGGTAACTTCTCTCCACAGGTCTCCCACTTTGCGCCTGCCCGACTCTGACTAGAGCGTTTCCCCTTTTTCAATTCTGATACGATTACAGGCTGATACTACAGTGGGGAGACGAGAGCTTCTTATACACTCCACCTCAAGCTCCTCCTATTTGACACCCACATCAGATAGCACTTGTTTTTCTTGTCCACTCGCATTTTTTACAGTGCACCCTTAGTTATTGGGTTGTTTTTTGGGGGAGGAGGGGCCTTAGGGGTGTTATCGAAGTCTGTATACAGTTGACTGACAGTGTAATAAGACAACACTGAAAATATAAAAAGGCAATCCCATTCCAGACAGAAACCGTTAACTCTATTAGTAATTTGACCTTGTACTGTACTACAGGGATTGTAATTGCACATACTGTCAATGTGTGATATTTTGAAAAGCTAATAAAGAACCTTTTGAGAAAAAAAATCTTGCCACAAACGAAAGTAGAGCTCCAGATACGAGTCTGAAAGCACAAAGAAATGAACTGACATCATCACGCATGGGAGGCACCAGTATGCGGCTCTGTTTGTCGCATCCATAGCAGAACGAAGTTGACGCCGAGCTGCACGACGCCACCTACCGCTACACAGGAATACTGCTTTGAGTTTTTCAAATCCAATCAGACGCCGAGTGAATATTCAGAAGGAGAGAAATCTGGGGTTAAAAGTATCCATCAGAAATACCCATACAACAATGCTCCAAGTTTGAACAGAAGCACCCACCTTTGATAGATAACTAGTTGAGTGGCATAGAAAGGAAGGTCAAAATCTAGCAGTTATTTGTAAACCCAAAGGGCTTTTCGAGCTAAACATTTTCCAGATAAGGAAGAAAAAGAAGGTCTCAAGCCATTGAGCAATACAAGGGAGCTCAATAAATGGCAGATTTACAGGCACTTCAGTATTAATGATTAACTGATCAGGATCAACCTGGAGGATCTGTTGATACGTGTTAATCAAAAAGAGCCCTTCTGTGTAAAAGGAAGGATTGTTTTTCTTTCCACTCAAGAGTTAATTAGAAAAATGGTGAATTTTCCTTCGATAACCCTCACCCACCAGGGTTTCTCCCTGGAGGCATGCTTCATCATTGGGTTCTTCCCGTTCCACTGCAGAACGGACGTGCTACACCTACGAGTTACGTGGGAGCACTTATAGGTTGTAAAAGATATATTTCCAGATGATGAATGTATATGAAACAAAGGGAGTGGGAGGAAATTAAAAAATACCTGGCTTAGTTGGAGAAAAATCTTTTATTTTACCTCTATCCGGTATGATAGAAATATGGGAAAGTGGGGGAACTTAGGGGGAACAATGTGATTTAATTCCGCTGGTTGACATGTTTCTAGCCCTACCCCAAGGCTATTCTTCAGGACCAAAAAGGATACTCCCTGATACCACTCTGATATCCTCTCTTAATTAAGAGAAACAGACTGAAGAATTATATAGTATAATACATACAGCACCAATTGGTGTTTGCATCAGGATATTCAGACGAAAAAAACTGTATGGGAAAGAAAAATGAAAGTTAGGTTGTCAAAGTATTCAGCCTAAACGTGCATTTGCATGCCAAAGTCACCTGCGTGAGAAAAAACGTGATATATTTCTCGCAGTCGTGGTACCAAACTTCTAGTGCACCCAAAACATTATGTACTGAATAGAGAAAAACGTGAGATATACTTCATCTGAAAATTGTCTTTTACCACATATAAGTGCTACCATGTAACTAGTAGGTTGTAGCAAGCCCCGTTCCGCAGTGGAACAGGAAGAACCCAATGATGAAGCATGCCACCAAGGGGAAACCCTGGTGGGAGAGGGTTATGCAAGGTCAATTCACCATTTTCCTAACTGACTCTTAAGTGGAAAGAAAAATAATCCTTACTTTTACACAGAAGGGCTCTTTTTGATTAACATATCTACAAAGGAGGACGAACCCCTTTTGTAATTTTTCCTGTACCCCCCCCCTTGTTTTTTTAACGATCTGTTGTTACACCACCTAAGGTTCCTCTAGTTCTTCATGCAGGGATAAGTGTGGGAATTTAATATGCTTTCATTCAGCCAGGCGTTGACCCCCCAGTCCCTCAAGTGTTTTCCAAAACTCCTCCATCCAGTGGTTGTCTAGCTAGCAAAGAACTAAGGCGATTACTTAATTGTACAGCATTTTTATGCCTGGTAAATAGCATGACTTACTGTACAAATGGTGATTAAGCTTCTAGAAGGACTGGAGTTCCCCATTAATCAGGAAATGCAAGATCTAGTCCGCAATAGACAAATGTAGTTTTAGGAGTTTGTGATAAACTCTGGATTAGCAATGCTGCAGCTGCCTAAAAAAACAATTTGGTTACAGTAAAGAAGAAACTGCGGCAGATATCCCAGTTCCTTCACTGAAGGCAAAGTTAGTCAAGCCCAAGCAGGATGGTAAGATGGTTACCTTATTTATATATTTTATTTACCTTACTGGGAAAGATTGAAAAAGCCCACAAGATGGGGGCGAGGGGGATTAGGTCCATATTTGCTTGCTATAATAAATAACTGGATCTAGCCACTCACAAAGATCTTGGACATGGCAAAGGTGGCCAAAGAAAACTAGAGTGCACCAATTGCGAAGTGCAGTCTGGCTAAGTGCAAAGGTCCTTGTGTCTTCTACGCAATGTATATTGTGTCTTCATGGAAGGCTGCTGAAAGTCTGTTCCTTTTGGAGGGGCCAGGTGTGGCAAGGGACACTTGTTACGCCATGATCGATTCAAAGACCACAATGGCAGTCAGACAGGGTGTTCGTTGCAAGGACCAAAGCCAAAGTAACTCCTCCTTCCTGTCGAGAGTCAGATCCAATAGAGACTGATAGCCAGGACATAGGGCCTTCTGGCTTTATTCATTCAGGCGTTTGTCACAGAGGCTCAAGTTTCCATATTTATAGCAGGGTCTGTCTTGGTAGGAGGACATTCGTCTGTTGGAGGCTGCAAGGACACAAATTCTGAGGTCGCTGGACCACAGAGGCTTGGAAAGGCAGGACGAACTTCGACTTCGCACCAGATGTCATTCTCAAATAGAATGCCAGCCAACTATGTGCCAGGGCTATAATATGTCAAAAGGTTTAGAAGGACCAAATCAAAGAGGAGTGTGGATTTTGCCATGTATTATTGGTACTTCTGCCTGGAACATGGGATCTTATTCAAGGCAGAAAATCTCTCCAGGAGAGCCAACATGGTCATCAACTGAATCTCTATTCCCTAAGAGACTCCAGAGGCTATGGATTTGATCTGGAAGGCCTTTTTTGAATGGACGGGAAGATGGGCATCCCCAACAAAGGATCTCTTCACATCCAGATCAAATGCCCAGGTCCCAGAATTTTTCAACTGAAGACTGAACCCACAATGCTTTGACAATTGTGTTCCACCAGGACTGGGGCAGGGATTTGTACTGTTCAATTTCCCCATTTATACTGATGTAAGTCGATCTGATTCTGGTGAGTGCCTGGTCCTCTCCCACTATTCTTGGAGCTTCCACTGGGTTCTGAAGGAAAGATTTGCACTATGATTTGGGATGGATTTTTCAGTTTCTTGGATTGGTGAATTTCATGGATCGCTGGTAGGTAAAAAATTCAGCTTGTTAGAATGGATGGTGGAATCAGATCATCAGGCTGCTTTCATCCTTGACCAGGCCTAGGCAGCCAGTGCACATAAAAGATATGCAGGAGTGCTTGGTGTGTAAAAAGGGATCTCAGTTGCATGGGGGCCAAAGTTATTCAGGCCCTGACTTTTTGTCTGAGTTTGCTGGTTCAGGTAGGGGTGCTCATACGTTGAGCTTGTGTCAGTCCGAGATTTTGGGGGTCATGCTCAGGTGCTTAAGCTAAGAGGGAAGAATTTGTCAGTATGCAAGTTGCCTAAAGAAAACAGGATTCTTAACCCGGATCAGTACTGACGCGCCCAGAGATGGCACGTCAGCAAGGGCTGGTTTCAGTTGCCAGATAACAAGCATTTGTCTCACAAGATGTTGTTTATCAAGCTGACCATTTTGCTTTACTCGATTTTAATGTCAGCAAGTGTTGGATACACAAACCTTGAACTTTTACTCTGGAAGGGGTGATATTTAACTTCCAGGAGAACAAAGTCCAACGGATAAGACCGATAATTTTGGGCCCGCTTTTGTGGAACTCTAGAAGTTGTTTTTGGAAAGATGCTTCACAGATCATGAGAGAATAGATAGTACTTGGAGGTGATGAGGTGTAAAGCAGTTTTTGATATTATCATCATTGACTCTGGCATGATGGGTAAGGCAGACAAAGCAAGAAGCTGGTATTTTTGCTCCCAGGGGGTCATTTGTCTAGCAGAGTGATGACCTCTAAGGCTTTCACTTATGGTCCTAGAGTTGACAATACTTTTAGGCCAATAAACAGATGTGAGGCCATGCTCACCAAGTTTTATTTTAAACCAATCTTGGATTTATAGAGAAGAAGGGGTCCTGCACCCTAGGAGTTGTATATGTAGCTTGACAGCGCCTCTGGTGGGCCAACACGCAGAACCACCACCACCCCCTCTACCACCACCCACCCCCCCCCCCCATCTGTTCAGGCTTCCGAAGAGAGCGAGACAAACAGTGGCAACTTCATGTGGTGAGCCCTTCATCAGTATAGAAGTGAAGTCAAACGAGTTGTGCCATTGCAATATTTAAGCCCAGGAGCGAACGGAGGAAAAGTTGCATATAGTCTCAGGCCCTTCAGAAGTAGGCAGTAAGAAAGGAGAGATGAGTGAGATGGATGAATCGTTCCATTGTCCAGGGGCTGAAGTTCCTTCTTCTGCGGTCTGGGACTAAAGAGGTATACTGACAAAGTTGGAAACCATTAGCCCTCTGGCAGTCACAGAATTGAGCACTAAGATGGAGAATGCAGTAAATAAGTAACATGAAAAGTATGTTAACTGAATTCTATAAATTATACAACAGTTTAATCTATCAGCGGTTTGAAATTTTTATCTCTAAAATCAATACTTGAGCATAGTTGAAAAGAATACGGTGCCATAAAGATTAAGGTGAATAGGGATATGCATAAAGCTGCCCTCATTTCAGCTTAGGATCCCATTGCCCACATTCAGATCACAAGGCAACTGCTTTAACCAGAAGGGCCACCATATTTATTAAACAGAAAAATGGTCTCCAGACACATATATTCAACAAGACATATATGGCCAAAATGTTCAGTGGCATAATAATGCGTAGGGTACCTGGAATGGTGCAAAACCAATACGAAAATGTAGTTTTTTTAATTAATAAATGTTTCTACTCTGCTAGGACCCATTTAATTCAACTCAATACCGCTTCACCCCCAACTTTCTCCATTTATCATTATGCCAACTTTTCTATACTCTTGAACAGCTCCTTTCCTTTGCTATTTGGGCTTCCTTTCTCAAGTCACTTCCTGTATATTGGGTCTCGAGGCTCACACTGCATTCCCTTAGCATACCCCCTTTTTGCCTACTTAGCTGTGCCGAGTAAATGCTGGGGTTGTCAACATGACTCCCTCTCAATGCAGTGAGTCAGCATAAAAACCTGACTTGATGTCAATGACTGATGTCTGCCAACAATAACACAAGCATCAAACTAGTCAGGAAATGAAGGCTATGTATCTAAAACTAAATTACTACCCTACTGCTGTAGCAATGATAAGTGTAACAATATTACAAATAGTCGCACTGATTTTGATAAAATCTCTGAATACTTGAAGAATTAATGAAGATATTTCATTTCCAAGCGTTGCCAAAAGTTGTGTTACATGCATCAACGACTGCATGGGGATTTTTAAAGTGAGGCAACAAATGTTTTTTTAATGCTTTGAGTCAGAATATTTTTAAACTAATAGAAAAGATAAAGATACTTCAGAAGAATCATTTCTTATGATTAACATGTCAAAATTCCGACACTAGACAAAGGGAATATTTTATTTTGTGGTTCCTGCCAAGCCGTGGTCAGTTAGGCAGTTGTATTTAAAAGTACAAGCACATGGAGAATCACAAGATGAATTTAAAAAAACACTTAAATAACACACCACACATATCTTGTGATTATAAGTTTTCACCTCTTTTTGTGGTTTTCAGGTGGTTTCTGTTGCCAAGACAAAGGCAATTTGGATTCATTTTTTTCACATTATGCCTCTCATGAAGTATCAATGTATTGCCACTTCAGTAAGGCAAACAGTCTTGGAGATGTCATTTCCCTGCAGGCATTCACCTTACGACACAGATTTTTTAATTTCTTTATACTGGAAAAAACAACTATCCGAACACTCTTTTATGGAAATATTAAAAGATTGAAAAACAAATGAACCCAAGTTAAATAACTTGGCCACGCCTCATGCGAAGGAATAAGCCCAAAGTAATTTACAGGAAGGTCCTTCCTGTTGTTGCTAATGATCAAACAAATCTACTTTGGTTGTATGTCTCAAACCTGTAGGGCTGTGGGACATAAACAACTTAGCGAACACTATGCAATGAGCCTTGTGCTGCATTTAACTATATTACTTTCAAGCAGTAACATAGTTAGACAACTGAGATGCTACTTACGTGATAGACGGGTCAACCTGCTTGTACGCATGTGCAGCACACGACCCGCAATATGTGTATCCTGCATGGCTAAAAAACAAAAACAAAGCATATGCTAGCTTTGGTGGCAAGCTAAAATAAAAGTATACTTTTTCATTTTAAATATTAGCAGCCGCAGCATTTTAGCAGAAAGGCCTACAAAACATTACTTGTACATAATGCAAAGAGCAAATAGGGCATTTAAGAAACACCAAAAGTGAGAATTGTGATGAGAATCAAGTGCACCTTTGCACAAGTTCCAACAGCGAAGTATATATATATATATATATATACACACACACAAACACACACACACACACACACACACCCACCCCCCCCACTGGTAGTTACAGTTAGGACCTAGTTTACAAAGGAAAAGCATTTGTTTTGCCAAGAACTTTGGCGCCGTTTGACGGATTGTCACGAAATTTAACATTGGGAACCGGCCTGACTTTTTGAGGCCCACTCGAGGACTTGAGCATAAACAATTTAATAACACTTTTTGAAGTATTGAACTGCCAGTGAAACGGACCCCACTGATGGGGGAGAATTGGCGCAGCATAAAGACTTCCATTCCCATCATGCATTGAAAATTACTCACGTGCGAGGCCCACTGAGAGGTTAATTAATGAAAGGAATGCAATAGGTTAGAAAGCGTGCTGCGCAGATCCGTGGCTGACAGTTTGTGTTTTCCCTATGAAGAAGAAGCAGGAGCTTCGAAACGAGTCAGGGATGTAAATTATTGAAAAGCTGGAGCCGGTTTCAGTAATAAATGGTTTTGTGAACCTGTTTCTCGTGGAGTGGCGTCCTTATGCTTGAGGGCAACTTGGACAGACAGACGGACAGAAAGACAGACACACACACACACACAAGTTTACAAAGGAAAAGCATTTGTTTTGCCCAGAACTTTGGCGCCGTTTGACGGATCGTCACGAAATTTTCAAAACTAGTTTGCCACTCACTTCAGCTGCTGTCTTGAGTGTTTCGGGGTGATCTGTGAAGCGAGGGCCGAGAAAAAGGGAAGGTCCCAAAACGGGTTTCCCCATGCAATTTCCCATAGGGACTTTGACATAGCTACAGCCCGAACCACTGAACAGAATTACAACAAATTTGGCAGAACTGTAAATATTGGTCCAGAGAAGTGCCTTTTTCTTTCTTGGTGAAATTTGTTCAGTAGTTTTAGAAATCCAAATTTGTGTATATAGGGATGTGGATGCTCTAGGAATCCTCCTCAGATTCATGAATCCACGCACCAACAGCAATGCAGTGATTGGCTGGCCACAATCTGAGAGGAAAGTTGCGGCCGCCATATTGTTCTTCGAACTCTGTTCCCTGCGAGGAAAATAAAGTAAAAAAGTGTAGAAGGGGTCAGGAGTCAGGGTAGAGGTACCCTGACCCCATGGGACTAATGGAGGGGTCTGGGAGGGACCCTCATGGGTAAGAAATTGATCAAAAACCTTTTTTTATTTACCATGGCAGGAGTCATGGCTTCTCCCCGGATCCTTCTTGGATCCTCACGGATTTGGGGATCCAGTACTCAATTTGAAGAAAAAAAAACATTCACTCACTCACAGATCCACACACCTTCTCCCACACTCACTCAGACTCACACAATCACTCACACAGTCACTCACACAGCCACTCACACAAACACTCACACAGCCACTCACCCATACAACCACTCAGGCCCAAAACAACATTCATAAACCTACACATCCACTCACAGACCCACAGTCAGTTACACAGGCACTCCCACACCCACCACACACTCAAACACCCACTTACATACCCACACAGACACTCACACACCCTCACACCACCCAGGTTGCAGGGATGTTATAGAAATAGCATTAAAAACATAGAAATTTACAGAAAAAAACCCAAAACATAACAGGGATGTTATAGTTAGGCTCAAATTTCACTCTTACAAAACCCCTGAAATTCAGCAGTTATAGTTTGAGTTCTCAAGTAACTAACTCGTGTCCTAAGGTAACTATAACTCGCACCCTTGCCATGAACTGCTAATTACCCCACATATTTCAGTCATGACATCTTCTATGACATCCTTCATAATATCACTGCAACATTTGCTGTAAAATGATTGATGAGAAAACTGTGCATGAAGGTGCGAGTTATAGTTACCTTAGGGCACAGGTTATAGTTACTTGAGATAACTAACTATAACTGTTGAATTTCAATAGTTGTGTATGAGTGAAATCTGAGTCTAACTATAACGTCCCTATAACGTTCCTGTAATCTTTCTTTTTTTCAGTAAATATATATATACACACATATACATAATGTCATCTAAGCAGAGTTCTATGAAAGCTAAGGTATGTAATGCAGTTCTATGTGAGCTTGCAAATTGCAAGCTGACATTAATACAATAATGATTGTTGAAGTTCATGGTACTAAACTGAAACGGTTTAACTTTTAAGTGGTATATGACGAGTGGAGTGGGCTGGGAGATTGTAAAGGACAGAGGTTTAGTGTTTGGTAAACGTATGCGCCATGTTCATATTTAGTAGGCTTAAAGTCAATAAAGCAAATTACAAATGCTAGATAAAAAGTTGTACTTAACTTTACCGGAAAATGGACCATTACAGGTCTAGATGAGAATTACAGCCAGCATGACCCAAATTTGCTAAAATAATCATTTATTCATACAGCCAACACAGACTTACAAACAGATCAGTCATAAATGCATCCACAACAACAAAGGTCCTGAAAGCCACATATACCTTCTGCAACAGAAAAGATCAGAAAAATATTGAACATATACTTTGCAAATAGAAGCTATATGGATACAAAGAAACATTCCAACCAAAGTAGGTAGCAGTGGCGCACAGCTCTGTACTGGGTACGTACGGTCTGCGATAAAAATAGTCTTCGATTTCCCTCCCGTGCACACTAAACAATGTGTCTGTGAATAGCACAGACGATCTTGTGATTTTCTGCTTACACTGTTCATTCCTCAGTCACTCTGCTGGTCACTATAAACAAAATCTAATTTGCATGTTCAAGTGTAACAAATAAGCAAATGCCGCTCAGGTAAAAAATGTAAAAGTGAGTTTTAAAATTGTACATACTTTAAACCTTTGGGTGATATTTAGCGATAACTTTTATTTAAAACAATTTATTAGTTCTCCAAATCATGAACAGAGCAACATTTCAGAACTCCTGTTACATAATATTATAAAAGGGCCATGGTATCAAAATTACAGTGATGAGTGCCTGTACAGGTCAATGTCCAGTTTGTTTCTTATTCCGAATTCTTCTCTTGTGACTGCCTGTCTTTAACATTCATTTTATCAGGGGTGATATGAACAGGGAAGTTCATCTGTCTGTTACAATTGCTGACCAACACCCCATTGACCCCAATATCTTCACAAACTTTTTTTGAGCAGTCTCTGCTATGAAAAACACTTACTCTGGCATCATGTACCAGTGAATGTTTTCATTTCATGTCTCAAAGTCTGACATTACTAGTGATATCCCTCATGTTGGGTACCGCCACAGTTTCGTACAGTTTTTTCCCCACATTGTTTCAGGGCATTTTCATTCTAGATCCCCAGTAAGCGGAGCATGATTGTCAGACTGACAGTAATTTCAGTTACTGCCAATAAGTGGGACCCAATCTTGCCCTACAAAGTTACTATCGGGAGCATTCTCATAATCTATACGGAAAAATCCCCTCAGTCCCACACCCCCTTAAACACTCCGGGGTATACCAAACTAAACCAGTTGTGTAAGTCAGTGGTACATGCACATTGTAAGATTTTTACTTGAACCAGCATGAATCCCGATCGTACCGCCACCTTCAGGGACACCTACATTTCTCTTCCCAGTCTGCACATTCCGTTGTACCTACACACCATTCCCACCTATTACTCAAGACTGTCCAATCCGCTAGGGGAATTGTTAATTACAGTCTAGCATATTTTGAATTCTGCCTTAGGTTGAAGCAGTTCAGATGTGACTCTATATATTCTAGCAATGTACTATTGTGAAGATGTATCACTTTATCTTCATATGACTGCATACTATGCTTCACTGCAGGTACCTATGGTGCTGGGAGTCATGTAAAGAGAACTCTGCTCCTATGTTTTGAAACAATTTAATTCCCTCTGTGTCCCATACACCCCTCACTTTACTTGTGCCTATTATGTCCTGTTCTTAAAACCAGACAGAGCCCCCACTTCCTTGAGTGTAGCACTGACCTCTAACGGGGGTTCCTCCATAATCCTCGATTCGCATCCAATAGATTTAGTGGTCGGATTTCAAATTCTTATTACAGCAGCTGTGGGTCTCAGGTGATAATTTTACATCCATATAGACTTCTTATATACCTTCTGGTTCACATTGTCAATAGTCGGGGATGGCTTTTTCTGAGTTGAGAACGCCCACTTCTTTATTACCATTAACTATTCTTAGGGCTGAAGGGGCGATAAGCTTTTGTGGGCGACTATAGATTGCTCTTGAGAGAGCTCACTTTCCAGAGAGACAAATGTGACAGGCATTTGGATTGGAGTATCTTTGCTCAGCAAACTGACCTACAAACCTTTCAGGTACATTCAAGATAAGTCTATTGCGGAGTCTGAAGTGCCCTTTCATATCTTCCACCTTAGCAGCCGAGTGAAGCGAGGTTGTCTGTAACCCAGAGATCACTTCTTTGAGGCTTTTTATTTCAGTTTACACTTTCCTAGGCTTCTTTTCTACTTTTCTAACATGGTATGCGTTTTCTGGAAGTCCTCTCTCAGAAGATTTAAGTTAACAGCTACAGTATCTATTTTCTGTTCCAGGGCCTTCCTGGAGCCTCTCACCAAGGTTAGAATGTCTTTCATTGCTCAGGGAACATTCAAGGCTCCAGCCTGTCTTCCACTTGCCAGTGAGCCCAGACCTGAAGCACGAGGCAGATCACAACCCCCATCTCAGGAATCATGAAACCAGCCTAAGCGGCACACTGTGGCCTTTCAGACTTCCTCTACGTTCCCTTCTGCCCAGCATCTCCCAATGCACTCACCGCTCCCCCCCCACCCCCTTCCTCTCCAGGGATCTTTCTTACTCAGAGGTCTTAGAGACTACACGGGAGGCCCAATAGCTCTCCCAGCCGATTCATTGGTATGAAGCCCTCAATTTCTCCAATTCCTGTACTCCCCACACATACCTTCACCTTTCATTCTGATCAGCATATTACAGTGATCCGAAGGGCACGGGATCACAAGCTGACCCGCCGCACTTCTCGATCCTCATCTCATGACCAGCTGACTCATGGGGACTGCTCTTTCTTCTCAGCCATAGTCCGTAGGCTTACCTTTGGTAACTTCTTTATGAGCTGCGGCTTCCACCACCAGCTGTTGTGAGATGCAGTCTTTTTGGACGTTCACTTCGCTCTACTCCAGGGATCCCATTTGAGAATAGGCCATGCATGGCTGCGGCACTGAATTCTTTCATTATTATTGTCCCTAATGGCTCCGCAACCTAGTATTTTCACTTATTTCCCAGTACTGGAGTGGCCCTCTCAAAGAACTTTCACACCCCTGAAGCTTATTCTTCAAATGGAGTTCAGGGTGGCAGAGGATGATTGGCGTGGGAACTGGAGCACCTTTACAATGCGGCCTTCTCAGATGATGCTCGGCCACATCTCGCCCGCCCATTTGGTTAGATTGTAATCGTTTCCCTAACTCGCTATGTTCCCTCATCCCCTACAATTACCTTGACTAATAGTCTTAAACTATTAAAACCGTTTCCATACCTGCACCTTAGTATGTGCCCTTAGGATGCGAACCTTGATCTCAATGTACCCGCCTCAAATGATTATTTCTGATTAGTCTGCGGCAGGGTTTGGGAAATAGTTGTTAATTTTCTCCTCTTCCAGGATGCATTGGCAAACAGAAGGCAGCCTTGATCTTGATTTTGATTTCTTGTCCAAACTGAAGCTTAAATTCATATATGCTGGTTGCAATCTGATTAGTAATGATGAGCTAAATACTCTGCATGATCACATCTTGGACTGATACCTAGTAGAGTGAGGTGGTGCCTGGACCAATGGTGACTCTGCAGAGTTCCCTTCCCATTCATTCTCATCTGTGTGCTGACTGACCCTCAAAATGTAATTGTAAAGCTGCCTGCTACTACGGTACAGATTTCATGGTAAACGTCTGGTAAAATTGTAGAACACCAGTACTGTTTTTAAAAGCACTTTTCTCTTTCATTACTGCCTGACATTTATCTTTTATTTCTCCCCTGCACCAAAGCTTGAGCCACAGCCCCCTCCCTCCTGGGGTTCTCTCTCTTTGCCATGCTGTAAAGCCCCTTTTGAACAACGGATAGTTCTTTCACTTTTGTATAACAAAAGAGCTTGACCGGAGGCCGTGTTACAGCTTCAAGACCTTGTCATCTTTCTCAGTGATGTCTCTATCAACTTGTCTCTTCATTCTAAGTGGCAAGCATTGACTCCTAGATAAAGGATGGAGAGATTAAGGGTGCCTTACCAATTTGGGCCTGTGAGTGTTTTGGGCCTGAAACCCTACCCTAATACTCCATCACCCTTTACCTCTATCCCCCCTTGTGAGAAATTGGGTTTATGGTTGATGGGGTGCAAGCCCTGGCTAAGCAGCAACCACAATCCTTGTCAGGGTAAGGCACAAGCAAACCCCAAATTAACATGTGCTGGTAGCTTGGCACAGAGAAGCCAGGCTTAACTTAGAAGCAATGTGTAAAGTATTTATGCAACACTTCAAACTGTAAAGCAGTGAAAACACCACACAAAAGATCCCATAACATGTTATAAAACTAGAGCAGACTTTAATAAATAAAACAAGACCAAAACAACAAAAACCCAATCGGTAGAACAGGAGGTATGAATTTTTAAAGGATAAAGTAAATATAGCCCCAAAAAAACAATTCAGGATATCTGGTCGTGGTGGACTCTGTAAAATTCAAAAGTTCAGGCTGATGGTTATGGAGCGCAGGTCGGATACAGTCCCAGGATAGTCCCACTGAAGCTTTACCAGAGGGATGCGAGGAGCAGAGGGAGCGTCGCGGGATGCTGTCAGCAAAGCACAAGGAACCATTGGGCGTTGCTGGAGTTTAGCGGTGGCAGCCCCATGAGCGGTCGGTTCTGCAGTGCGTAGAGTCGGGCTACTGGAGCTTCGCGCTGATTTGCGGTACAAGCTACATGGTCTTATTGCGAACGGGCCAGTCTGCAGTTGCAAAGAGCCCAAAAGCATGATTTCGGCGCCCTTGAGTCACACCAAGGGTCCAGGACCTGAGAGAGACCGCTTGGTGGTCAGCACCTTGTTGCAGCTGGGCCCAGGGGCTGGTTCAGGATGTTAAAGAGCCTTTTAGGTCCCTGAGGCTCAGATCAGGAGGCCACCAAATTAGCCTGTGGAGTCACTCTGGGGTCGCGGGTTCAAGATGAAGTTGCAGGTCCAGTTCTCCTTCCTCAGGCAAGAGAGCAGCAATTCCTTTAGAGCAGCAGTCCAGAAGAGTGGCAGCCCTTGTAGGCATAGTAATCACAGGTCCAGAAGTGTACTGAAGTTATGGTGTATGAGTTCCAATATTTATAGACAGTTGTGCCTTTGAAGTGCACAGATGCCCTGCCTTCCTGGCCATGGCTCCAGGCTAACTAAAGAGGGTATGCAGCCATATGTGTGAAGACAGGACAGAGCCTATTAAAGGGTAAGTGTGGCTGGGCCCAGCTCCTGCCACCCATTCTGCCAGTGATAGCCCATGCAGTCACACCTAAGCTCCCCATTGCGTGTGGCTTCTAGAAGAAATACACAAACCCAACTGTCAGCTACACCCTGTTATGTGACCCAGAGATAGGCTGCAGGCACCAAATGGCTAATGCAAGATAATGCCAGCTTTCTAATAATGGCATTTCCAGAATTGCAATTTTAAAATCCAACTTCACCATAAGTTAGGATTTTAGATTGTGATTCCAGAGACACCAAACATGAACTGGTTACCTTTTCCCAATTGGAAATGACACTTATAAATGTAATAAGGTATCTCGAATGTTATTCTATGGAAAAGGTAGGCCTTGCAGTAGTGAAAAATGAATTCAAGAGGTTTTCACTACAAGGACATGTAAAACTTGAGAGTACATGTCCTACTTTTTGAATGCATTGCACTCTGCTCTCTGGGCTGTACAGGTCCTACTCTAGGGGTGACATATGTATTAGAAAGGAAGGTTTGGGCCTGTCAAAAGGTTTATTTGGCAGGTTGAAATGGCAGTTTAAAAGCTGCACACACAGCAATGGCAGGCCTGAGACAGTTTACCAGCCTACTTCAATGGGTGGCACAACCAGTGCTGCAGGCCCACTAGTAGCATTTAATTTACAGGCCCTAGGAATAGGCAGTGCCATTTAACTAGGGACTTACAAGTAAATTAAATATGCCAACTGGGTATAAGACAGTTTAACATGTTTTAAGGAGTGATCACAAGCACTTTATAACTGGTTAGCAGTGGTAAAGTGCACAGAGTCCCAAGGCCAACAAAAATGATTTCAGCAAAAATTGAGGAGTGAAGGCAAAAGGTTTGGGGATGACCCTGCAGAAAGGGCCTAGCCCAACACTCCTCTTCCTACGCCCTCCTGTCCTCCTAATCCAACTACATTCTTCATACAACTAGACACCAACTTTATCATCTCAGTCTTAGTATCTACCACTCATGGGGAATGCACAAACCTGCTCCTGGATTGACCCTTGGACCCAGTTGTATAGCCTTCAATACCTCTCCTCGCCATCCAACCCAAAGTAACAGTTTTCCCCCTCCTTACCATTTTCTTCTAATTGAGAACAATACTACTGGATGCACTAGACACTCATAAGGAATTATACTCCGGTCACAACAGGAGGACTCCTCAGATAATGCACGGACTTTCCAAGCCTCACCCTCCTTTGGGATACTACACTGTTACACCAGGTAGAGCCTATAAATCACGTACTGTGGATGGCTGCACAATGCTCAGTTCTATGGGTTGCTTCATGCAGCCCCTGGGTGTATTCATCCAAGCATATAAAATGGCTGCAAATTATGGGTTGCTTCTTTGCCATACACGTATAGGTTACATAACAGATGCAATATCTTCCAGACAAGCACACCCACGGAATAGGGAGCCACTTGTCTGCAAATGCACTTCGTCAGAGTGACTAAATATACAATGCAACAAAATGTCACCAATTTGTAATTTATTGATAAAGATAGCGGTTTGTGCAGTGTGTGGCTGATTAATAAAAAAGCTGCAACAATTTTAAAACAATATCATAAAAAGAAAAAGCATACTTCACAACTTACGGTGCAATAATGGCTCTGGCCGGCCGTTTTGTAGATTGTACTTGTGAGAGCCAGCCATCCAACTGAGCACTCAATTGAGGTCCTACAACAAAATGAGAGGGAGAGAAAGAAAAAAAAAGACACTTAATAAAGCTAACGAGCTACAGTGTACTAGAATTGCTTATTGGTTCAAAGGTCCAAACCCCTTACTAAGGACCTTCAGTGACCATATTAACACAATATTGTACAAGTAATACACCAGCAATAATTCACAATTAAGTGGTTGGAATATTTTGAAAAGTAACCACCAATTCTACAGGCAAGAAACACTTGCTTCACATTCTGCCTTGAGAAAATGAGGCCTTCTGCAAACAAAAACAAAACTGTAGAACAAAAGACAGCCACGCAGGGCAATCACGAGAATGGAACAGCATACTAGCAGTCTAACATATCTCTATTTTTTTCCACTATTCATGTGGAGAACCTGCAGGGTTACAAGAGGGGTAGCTGTCCTAAGCGCAGGTTTCACATCACTTTTATAGTGGCTCTCAGGTGAGGAAGGGTCCTATAGAACAACAATACTAATGCAAAGCAAATGAACAACTTTAACTACACTGGAAGCCAGTCTGAAATGGAGAAGCTTACTTGGTAAGAATAACAGTTGCAGGCGACTACCCTTCTCAGAAGAGGGAAGAATGCACTATCACAAAGAGATAGGAGTGGTTACCCACAATGTAATCTTCCAGTTCTACGTACATGTTCAATACAGGGTTGTTTTTTCTGCCAATTGATAGTAGCCAATTTTATTTTCATCACAATTTTTTTATAAAAAAACAAAAATACTTTTTTTTAAATTAAACTATCAACATAAAGTATGGAAAAATAAAGTATTTCACAATTCTTTGACACTAGAAATGTAATAAGCCCTCTGGAAGTATGGTGGTAATAGTATTGGAACTGAGGTCAACTTCTAAAGACTCTGAGCCATGCTCATAAATAACAGCCTTAAAAGGGCCATCCACCCAGAATTCAACTGTAACTTTGAGTCATAATGAAAAAGAACATGCCTTATTATGAGGGGATTCCTTGGCTTTCATACATGGCACCCTAAAGCCAAAAGCAAAGAAAAAGAAGAAACAAACACACTGCCACTGGCTTCCATTTCAGGGCTAACACTAAGACAAATTATCTCAGTATTGTACAGATGTACCTTACACCGCCTCCTCCAAAATAAGTAGCCTTGTAAGTTTACACAGGTCAGAGCATTGCTTTCAGGTGAAAGTGGCCCGATTACACAGCAGTGGATGTAGTAGCGCCCCGCTGCCCACTGTCAGGCCATTCCACCAGTCCATGGAAATCTCCACTACGGTCATTACTTCCTAAATTTCTAGGTGCATCCCCAGCTTTTGTAGGTTACCCATTCGGCCTCCATATATAGATTAGAATGGTTCCCCATCATCATGCTGACCAATTTCTTGCTAGATCCCTGTTGGCGACTATGAGGGTGAGCATGCAAATTATAAGTTTAGGACTGGGACTCCCCCCTCATTGAATATTTCTAGGATAATGAGCTCAGGTTTTAGTGGAATGTTGCACTGCAGGACTTGTTGCAACTCATTCAATGCTAGCTGCCAAAATTCCTGTACTTTTATGCACCTCCATACTGCATGCAGGAATGTAGCTTCGTCTGACTCGCATTTCACACAGGTGGGTGTAGGTGCCTTTCCCATTTTATATAGGCTACATCTAGGCTACATCTACACCCACTCATATATCCCAATGCATTTCGGGTCTAAGCATGATCCTTCATCAGTTTCTTTGCATACGGAGCACCAGTACGCGTTCTGAACATCACATATCGCATTCGTCGTTCACCCTCATTCTGACTTCCGTTTAAGACACTTTCACGGATCTTGAACATGGTTTTGCACGTTTTGTAGCACATTAATTTAATCTTGGCGAGCATGCTTTCACATTTTCCACGGAACTCCTCATTTGATAATTACCAGTTACTCGGCGCTTTACGTTTTTGCACAGTCTGCACGATTGTCACAAGTTAAATAGGACGTCATTAATGCTGGTTAGTTAGTAGTAACCAGTGGACTGTTCTTGAAAAGTCTTCTGTTTCATTCTTTTTTCAGAACTCTTTGAAGTAACCCCTGATGAAGGGTCATGCTTAGACCCGAAATGCATTGGGATATATGAGTTTGGTTTTCAACTGAGTAGGATTTGGTTATCAAGGAACTACTGATGTAATGCCATGTTCTCAGTGAATAAATTTAATAATTAAAAAGAAGTTCGAACAACAGTCTAAAATGTATGAACTGATTGAAATTGAGCCAAAGCTGTTAACAACATTTTTGTTACCGGATACGTGCTCCAGCCAGCTTGGAGGGATTCTCCCTTCCAGCATACTTGTTGCTTTGTAGAATTGGCGCCTTTGGACACGGTGTACTGGCAAGGATGCACAGTGATGAAAACTTGATTCAACTTGCTTATCCAGTCATAACCACGAGTGCACACTGGCAACATTGTCATTATCAACTTCTTGAGGTGAAACATAGCATCTACCTCCATTCATATAGTGTGGGATGTATTTAAAGTTTTGGTTAAGGGGGGTCATTGAAGAATTCCTCGGTCACTTGGAATAGGAGAGAGAGGATGAAGGTATCACAGATGGAAGAGGAGATTGCCATTATAGAAACAGAACTGAAAACAACTCATGTTCAGAGAGAGAGAGAGAGCAGGAAAAGCCAGGAGGGAAAGTTGGGGGATCTGCAACTGAAGTTCAAGCGGACATTTGAGGAGAAAGTATTACAGCAGTTGGAGGCCAGTAAGTTGAGGGAACGTGAGGAGGGTGAGAGCTGTTGGCATGGAAGGCTAGGATGGATAGAATGTGAAATTATATAAGGAAGATCAGGAATAAAGAGGAGGATAGGGTGGTGGAGGATACGGAGGGGATAGAACAGGCATTTTATAAGTTCTTCAGGATGTATATTCAGAAACTCTTGAGGTGGATGAGAGCGAGTTGGATGAGCATCTGCCTAAGTTTACTCCACAGCAGCAGCAATCTTTGTGCAGTGAAATAACTGGGAATGAAATCTTGGCTGCAGTTAAAAGGCTTAAAAGAGGGAAAGCTGCAGGCCCAGACCGGATCCCAAATGAGTTTTACAATCTGTTGCAAGAGGTTTTGATCCCGGACTGGCTAGAACCGTTTAATGTTGTGCTTTTGAGGGGCTTCCCTTTACCAGAGTCCTGGGATGAGGCAGTCTTCTCGCTGATCTTAAAACCAGATAAGAACCCCACACAGTGTCAATCATATCGACCGATATCACTGCTGAATTGTGATTATAAAGTCTTCACGAGCATTCTGGCAACTCGTCTGTGTATGTACCACGCCGGGGAAAACAAGCAGTCTTTCTCGATGCCGGCTGCGTGATCAGCATGGGCGATTGGCTTTACTCATTGACCATTCAGCTCCCAGCACCATCACACACTGGCACTGTGAAGTGGACGTGTTTATCCTAAAGCGTGCATACTCTGCATTTACTAGTACTTACCTGACTACCATTTCTCCTCACAGAGTGTGACTACAGGGGGTCGCCCTCTACTCCCGTGCCAATTCTAGCGCTCATCTCAATAAACTCGGTAAGGTGTGCCGAGTAGAGATAGATATATGTATGATCCTGTAAGCACACTTAAGGATACGCCTTAAACTAGGAGTACGGTGTGAGGCACGTCGTGCCATCACACCACGCCTTGACAGTTGTGTTTACTATAGCTATGATACGAAAGCACAGCATGTTTGGAAATTAGACATTCACATTGAGTGGTCTGGATTGAAGAGATGGGGCCATTGTTTGCCCATTTATAAGGGTGTACTATTTATGATTTATAAAACACCCTAGTCGCACCTAATGGGTTGTTTTTATGGAGTTATCACTGTGAGCACATGTCCTTCACTTGTATTATTTGTTTATGGGTTTGTCGGTGTACCACTGTACAGATTGTTATCACTGTTTTTATTCTTTCCACTTACCGATGTCATTGATGAGTAAGTGTACTGGACTGCCCCAAACTTACAGGTGGAGTAACTCTTAGTACAGTGGCAATACCAGGGGAATTTATGACAACAAGGAAAGTAGCATAGGGATCCCGTTTGTCCTGATGAATGCCGGTAGAGAGACGGAATCTGGCAGAAACATGTTGACCTCTAGGCAGAACGGAGGGGTGGAGAGTGCATAATTCACTCACGCCACCACCATCCGAGGGTATCTTTTCACCCTTTTTTACTCCTGACAAGGGAATCGAGGAATAAAATTGTTATGACGATATATCTTAGTCAGTTTTAACACTAATCGTCTGCACCCATTTAGGATCCTTTTCTTTTCCTGTTTGTAATTGTTTGTATTGTCTACCCCTCCCTATTGCTCCGCCTCTAGCGTTGGTCTGCGCTGAGGCGTTTAGTAGCAGCCCTATGATGAAGCATGCCACAACTTGTTGTGGGTGAGGGCAGTTTTTACAAAGTGAATGTGCTCCAGGCATAACTCCATACATACTTAAAATTTGCGACTTGTACTCACCTTACTTCCTTTTGTGTGTATATATCGTCTTGGGAGGAGGAAGAGGTAAGGTTTTGTCCTTCTCCCCCTTTTCTCGTGTATAGTGAACTTGTCTGTGTAAGGCAGTGGAGAGTTTAATTAATGAGGAGCAGAGTGGTTTCTTACTCCGGAGGCAAATGAGAGCTGACCCACACTCTAATAGGTTCAATAGACCTTGCCATGACTAAAAAAATTCCCCAGTCAATTGAATT
Source organism: Calotriton arnoldi (assembly GCA_963921515.1). Classification (NCBI taxonomy): domain Eukaryota; kingdom Metazoa; phylum Chordata; class Amphibia; order Caudata; family Salamandridae; genus Calotriton; species Calotriton arnoldi. Next base: position 767,140 of record CAWUFW010009014.1, read on the forward strand.
GTAACACTCGACGCGGCCAAAGCTTTTGACTGTGTCATTTAGAAAGATCAGGCGGGTACACTGAAGAATTTTGGAATTAGGGAGTGTGCTGAGCAAGATTTACAGCGAGCCACACGCTCAGGTGTTAGTTAATGGCAGTCTTACCTCCCCAGTCAAGATAGGTAAGGGTAATATACCGGGTTGCCCTGTCTCCTATACTGTTTGATTTATACATTGAACCCCTGGCGCAAAGCTGGAGGTTAAATTGCAAAATAAGGCCATTCAGGGTGGGAATCTTCTCCAGAAGATAGCATTATATAATGATGATCTGATGTTGTATACTTCAAACATTGAAGCTGCCATACTATGCTTAATGGCAAAGGGTGAAGACCTTTGGAAAGTTGTCTGGTTATGAAATAAATTAAACTAAAACCAAGATAATGGTTTGGAACCAGAACCTTCCGAATAGTCAGACCTCAAAGGAGTTAAGAAACCCGGGATTAACGATATTGCATAATTTTGGAGAGGGTCCCCTCTGTGAACTTCGTGAAAGTCTATAAGGGAGTGGATGCGTTCCTAAAAAAGTGGCAGAATCTCCCCCTCACCCTGCATGGCCAAGTAAATCTGGTTATTATGTCTATCTTACCCAAGTTCTCGGACCTGTTCGATAATATCCCGCTAGATTTCGATAAGAAATGTCTTATGAAAATACAGGGGAGAATTACATCTTTTATTTGGACCAGTAAGGGGGTCAGACTTTCTTGGAAGAAGTTGAGAAGTAGCGTAGGGAATGGTGGATTAGGGCTTTCTTAATTTTCAATTGTACTGCTGGGTTTATCAACTGAAGAACAGCAGGATGCTCCTGCTTCGCCCTGTTAGTTCGTCATTGGGCCTTATGCACAGCACAATGCTGAATAATCTGTCAGAGGTTGGCTTCTTATATTATAAAGTTCGGCCTCCTACATTTTTTTTTTTTTTTTTTTTTTAAATGCGTCTGAAATGCTTGAAGACTGCAGCTAAAATGTGGAATGGGGTCCGGTCACTCCTGGGAATTCCGTACTACAGTAAGCAGTCACTGGTGTGGGACTCATCAGGGACTCCAGAGTGCCTGCTCGATAGCTTGGCATGACCCCTGAGGGAATCCGTAATCTTGTACTGGAGGCAGATGGTGGAAGGGGGAAAAGGGCCTCGACGGGAATACTTGGAAGGAATTGACTAATGGGGCACTTTCCCGGTTTAAGTTTTAGCAGATAAATGCTTAGCTTAGAACCCAGGCGTGGATCGACACTAAACTAAATCCAATGGAAAAGGTTCTTCAGGATCCATAAGCACGAAAAAGGAGGTATCATGCTGGTACGAACATTTTGTGGCAGCTGCAGAAGAAAGCATGAGACCCCCTCGTCTGGTCTGGGAAGGATACCTGCCAAGTGAGGAGTTGGAATAGTTATGGCAAGTATCTATAAGCAGGTCTTATTCTGCGTTTTCTTCAAAATAAACACTAGTAGGCTCTAGAGTAGCTGCATCAGCGTAGCATTAAAACTTTGAATTGCTGAACTAAAGCAGACAGACCTAGAAGAAAGCATTTCACAGAAGTGAATCCATGGGTTATGAAGAAAGACGCCCGTTCAAATATTTCAGGAGACACGACAGCACCTTTTTGGTCGTGTTTGTTGAAAGGTCTAAAATAGGTTTGTGAAATTTGCATCATTTGTTTTCACGCAATTATGCAAAATTACGACAAAGTTATGCAAAACTACACGCCATTATACGAAATGTGAAGCAGTCATTTTGTGCTATATTTATGCGCGAAAAGCACCAGTATATCAATTTTGGGCACAAAGATGCATTTCACCAAAGGCATTGTGGGGAATAGCTCCTCACATTTTGTTGTTACAGCAAATCGAGCATTTGCAGTAAATATTTACTGCAAATGACACGTACGCACGAGAAGTGTCGGAAAGGTGTCATTTTGGAATTTGCATAACAAGTGTAATGAGAAATTCCCGAAATTACGCAACTTATACCAGCGTGAGTAACATTTTGTCCAAGCCTAGTCTAAAACCAGAGGACATACATTTAAGCATCAGCCCGGGAAATTTGAGTCTTCTGCCACCCTCCATCCTTTGTTTCGATCACAACAAACACAAATAGTATCTCTGGCACTTTGGTGAAAGTGATCCTTTTCATCACGGATGGTCATGTATTCCAGATATGACGTCAATTTCGATTGTCATGTCCCTGTGCATACTATATATCTGTAATGTAAGGCAAGGTAAAGTCTGCTGCAAAAGCAGCCTCCTTGACATCGGCTTAAACACAATTAGCACTTACAGGAAGGACTACTAAATCTGAACACAGGCAGCCCTCCTGACAGGATGGAGGTGGTGACATTACCTCAGAGATCTAAACTGAATGAGCAGCTGCTGACATTTCTTCTAAGTTCATATGACTTAAGCCCTCAGATACTCCAACAACTGACAAAAACCCAATGGTTCTCTATCCCCTTCCAATCCTCCTTTAGCCAGACTAGGAGGCTCATCTGCAGCTGGAGAGGAACAAGTATACTTCCAGTCATTTGAACTTGATTGGACCAAAGGCATAGAAGATGTAGCCGAAGAGGAGGACAGTAGAAGAGAGGAACTGAAAGCTTCCACTGCTTCGTTAGGCATAACTTTGGCTATTTTTCAGAAAAATCCAGAAATAGAAGAGTGAGATTTATAAAACTGCTGCGGAGAGCCTCTATTGCCACTGGTGGGTGTCTATTTTTTTATTTGAAATAGAAGAAATTACACGCCCAGAGCATAATTTCTTCAGTATCATTGTGTCCTGGGGACACCAAGGCCTCCGAGAGACCAGCTACCAGGACTCAGGCAGAACAGAGAGGCAGTAAACGCGTATTGCCCAATCCAATCCTCATGTGCACCAGCACAAAGGGCACCTAGCGCTAGGAGCAGCCGTGGTACTGGGATGGCTCCCCCGGTTCTGCCGATACTGCAGCTACAGGCTGCAAGCCGCACTGGCTCCGCCTTCTCTCCCACAGACCTCGCTACTACTGCCGCATCCCGTCCCAGCACAGGAAAAGGCTTCAACACCGTACTCCGATGCCGGTGAAGCCAACAGCTGCTAAGTGGTACACAGCAGCCCGGGTCGACCCGATGGGAGGGCACAATCGTGACTAGCTGCTTTCGAAGTGCCACGCACCGCTGCAGACTGCTCCTTACTCACCGCGGCTCACCACTCCTGCGCTGTGTGGCAATCGAATGCCCATGAATGCTCACGTCTGTAGAGGGCGGCCTCTAGAGACACCGCTGACCCCATGGGCTCGCTAGACTGGGTGTCCTGTCCTGGGGCCACACTGTACCAGGGAGCAATTGTGACGCTTAACGACTGCTGAGCTCCGCGTCCGAGGCCACGCTCCCACCGCTCGTCACGGGTTGCGCGTAGAGGCTCAGTGAATCCAACACACACAGGGATAATTAGATTGCACATACCAAAGAGCCGCTATGTACTTAACTAAGCTCTGGGAAAAGTGACATTCATTCTGGGATTCCAGTTTGCTTGAGGTCAGCAGAGTAGCTCTGCTTTGCTCCAGCCTGACACAGATAAAAAGAGCAGTCAAAATCACCTAGCTCTATCCTTGCAACCTTGGGCTCTGCTTCTTCCAAGCCAATATGCTACCATGAATACTGCACTGTGTGAGCCAGCATCAACCAGCATTTGGGATGGACTCTCCTTAACTGAACTCCGCCAAAATGAGCCATAGGATGCCACATCAGAAAAAAATATTTACTTAACGTTTAATATGGCCATGAACACCCCTCAGTTTGGAAAGTGGGAGCCAGAATTGTTTTAAAAAGTGTGGGGGGGGCGGGAGGGGGATATGGATTAGGGCACTTTTTTTCGATAATTTTGCCTGTCATGTTTAATTACAGTGATGAAGCAGGTGGCTGTTTCTTTCGGTGTTACTGAAGTGCCAGGCCACAGCTACAGGTAGCCTAGAAAGGAAGCAAGTGCACTGAAGCAGCACTCAGGAGTAAGTAAGGGGGTGTGATGCCCAAGCCTCAAGTATAGTCAACCAACGCAATATATTAAGGGCAGCTTCCAGTAATCTCTGTTTTCAGCAAACAGCCTTAAGCTTCCTGGGGCTTGTAGTTTCACTTTTCTAATTTTAACACACAATCAGTGATGCTGGTTTAAATACCAGCCGGTACTGAAAGTCATCCTCAAATGATGGAGTCAGTTGACAGTTTTGCTAAGTGGGGGGAGGGAGTGCTACAGGAGCCCAGAGGGAGCGCTGCTGAATGACCATGGATAGAGGAAGTGCTTCAGGAGTTGGTGGGAATTATGCAGGATTCTGAAGGAGCGGACACAGCTAGGGCTGCTCTGTTTCTCAGAAATAATAAGGGCCCTTTGTTTATGTTTTCCAATTCTGGAAGGCACAAAAGCTGACAGGTAAGTAAATGTTTATGTTGATTCATCGGTATTCTTTACCAGGATGCCATTTATTCCACTGTGCGCTTCAAGAATATTTCTGGAATCAATTAGACAGTTATCAAATACTATAAAATGTTTTGTTGGTTCTTTGTTTTAGGGAAAAATACCAGATTTGCTTTTCGAAGAGGCATGTTGTGTTTAATCTGTGGGCTTCAGCCTGCCCACTGGCTTCCCATGTGCTAGCTCCATCGTCTATCTCATATTCTTTGTCACCATTTGTCCCTGGCATGCATGGTCATGCCTCTTCTTGTGTTTAGCCCTACCCCCAGAGCATGGACCAAGTACTTGTCAACATCCACAGCTCCCATTTTTAGGGCCATTTTAGGACCTACTTTTTTCTTTGTTTTCAGCACCTTACACAGTGCTCATGCTTTTACCAGCTTCGTCTCCTTCCACCCGCCCTCACCCCGACAAATACCATTCCAACTGTACAGCGCACTTTACTGCTCATTTGACCTGCTTGTTTTATTTACGATCGAGCACACTGGAACGTTGCTTCCAAATCTAGTTGTTCGCTTTACCATTCCAAATGTATGGTCCACTTTACGGCTCCCTTGACTTGCTCACCCTCCTTGATAACAGCTGCACGTGTGAAAGGACCATGCTGGCACTGCCCCTCTGCAACACAAGATGATGCCGCTCCAGCAAGCCATGTAAATATCTACTCGGAGCTAAGTTGTTTTTACACGGTGTGTCCTTGAGGTCATGGTTACTTCCAATGCACTAACCAGAGCGGAGTCAGATTTCAATGCACGCTCTTTAACTCTGATTTATGACCATGGTACGATTGCATCTACAATTTCACCTTCCACCAAGGATTAAAAAAACTACACATTTTGTTGATGTCATTTTTATAAACGTCTACAGTGTAAAAGCTTGCCTTTTAGTTTGTTAAAAGCTTTCCTCTTAACTGTTCCCCTATGCATCCTTTTATAAGCACTGGGGGAGGATGTGGCATAACTGCTTGATCGGTCGACTATGAAGCTGGGGAACGGAGTTCGAGTCACAGCGTTGGCTCACCATCCTGTGATTCTGGGCTAATCACTTTCTCCGTTCCTAAAAATGAATGAATGAAACTGGTGCTCATGTACAGTGCTCTGATGCCTTCGGGTCGAGTTATCACTATATAAAACCGCCAAAACAAAAAAGGTTGTTTCTTGCTGAATATTCTGAAATGCAATTTAAAATGGGCATGATCTTTTTATTTGTTGTACCGATTTTGCAATTAAAACATTATTACGCACCCAGTTCATTCGCACGCTCACACCTACAGCCATTCTACACGTCTACAGGCTCCATGCTTTTTTACTTTGCTTTCTGTCATGATGCATAGAAGACATGCTGCTATTCAACATGGCTAAAAGACATTAATACTGACCAAGCCAATAGCTCCCGGATTGCAGAGACCTAGTGGCTTTGCCAATATTGGTTTTAAACTGGCACGGACCTGAAAATACAGGCCATGTTGGTAAAATGTCAATCAGGGTGCAAAACTAAAGAGGAAGGGAGCACTGAAGAAACACCAACAGATGACTGCTGCAGCACCCTGGAGCGAGGCAGTCCGTGATAAAGGGGGAACTGATGGAGGATACTCCTAGAACAAGCAATGGTAAAGCCAATAGACCTCGGCTAAAAATTGGGTACACAAGCCCTGCAGTGCTGAGAAGGGAGTCCTGATGCTGAGATGAGCTGCACTGTGGCCAACTTCTGCTCATATAGGCCCATAGCAATAGAGACTAAACATTTCCAGATTCCACGTGCGAGTAGAGCATCGCATCCAGTGTTTTTAATTGCATTTTGGAACTGTAGTCCTTTTATTCCATTATAAATTCAAACATAAGGGTGCAAAGAATAAAATGTACATGGATGAGCTAGTCAAGAACAGAAATGGGATATGCTAGCCGCACATCAAGCTTTTAGACATTTTCCTGCTGAGTAGGTTTCTGATACAGTTTGATGATATGCTGTCCTTGGCTTTAATTAAATACACTTCATCTAACAGCACTTCATAATGATAAGGCTATGTTTCGGCAATTATGAAATATGAGATGGTCACTCCAGGTGTCACACAAGACATGAAACCTCACACATAAGCAAAATAGAAACTCGGGAAAGTCACACACAAGCAGGCTGAAAACTTAGTAGCCTGCGTACATTAAGTCAACTCTGAAAATGGTCAGGTGAAGTTCAGGGATTAAAGAATTGTTACTTGACAGCAACATTTTTACCATCATTAACATATGGCTCTGAACTGTTAAAGGGAAATGAAGCAACTACTCTAAACTTGCTGCAGTCGTCACTTTTCAAACATCTTTTGTCTCCCTCAACGGATATCCCAATCACAACTAACACTGGAGTTTGGCCTTTTCCATCAAGGCCCGGTCAGAAGTAGCATGGTCATCAAATTTTGCTGGAAGCTAAGAGCCGCACCCCACAAGCCTCGCTTGCTGCCAGATGGTGGGTGGAAATGGAGAAACAGACACCCGGGAAAACTTCCTGGCCAATGGCGTTGCAGCAGGCACTGGACAAGCGAAAACTTGGCAAAGTCTGGACCTCCAATTTGGACTACAGTTCCTTAAAAAAAAAAATCACCAACAGAACACAAAACTACTTTTATGGATCACTGACAAGGCAGAGTATGCCCATAAAAGGCAGGCTTGGGCAGTGCTGCCTACATATTCTGCATGGTCCCCACAACCTTACCAGATGACACACATCAGCAGCTACTCAGCATGCATTATTAGTAACTCGCCTGGGGGCATACCCTTCCAAGGACTGTGTCCCTTCTTATCTGAAAAACAATTAGGTTCCTGCAGCATGTGGCCAAGCTGCTCCACAGTAAACAACTGGCCCTTATCAATATTCCTATGGCTGCCACCTGATGTATGACAGATGTTGCCATGGTTTTGTGAGTCCTGTGAGCACACATTCCAAAGCTGTAATATGGGTACTTCCTATGAAAAAGCACTGTAATCACTTTTCCAGAACGCTTCTGTTGACATAATATTTGCGTACTTGCCTCAATGTTTTCAATTAACCGGCAAAAAAATAATAATTATTAATCATTTATTCAAACTGCCATAGTACTTAAAAAGCACTTAACATAGGAATTTTGCACTGATTATTTGGCACTTCTGCACTTTGTTCGATCTCAGTATGTCTCAACTGGGTTTTATTGCCCGATTGTCCAAGTTGTCTGATGGTCCAAGCTGATTATCTGCTCAGTTTGTAACTGGCCTGTTGGGTCTTTGCATTCTTACCTAGAATGCGAAGATCTCATGGGGAGAGAATGCCGGGGGGAATGGATTCGACGTGGTGACGGTTGGTAGAGAGACGGGGAGCTGGAGCTGTGCAGTCCTGCTGTCTGTATAGATACAACTTACACATAAAGAAGAAGTTATTACTTAACTGTGTCTTTGTAGTGGCGACGAGTTGGTAGCAGGACGGAGGACCCACGTATCCAGGCACCGAGGATTCACTGTGTGTACACTGCACGGCTCGGCTCCCGTTCCTGTTTTGCCTGTCCAGGAGTTCCTGTTAGTGTCTCCACTGTGGGAACTGCTGTGCTGACGAAGGGATCCAGTTGGTATAGCTTTCGTGCTATACAAGGTACTCTGTTCATTTTGGCAATAGTAAAACAGATTTCCGTCAGCCTTGCTCACGCCTGCTGCGAGCGGAAGTCTGGCTTGCTTGTGCTTCTGTATGAGCACATATGCGTCGCGGGGGCGCTCTTCTTCAGCCTCTCGACAGCGCAGATCCGTGGTCAGTGTCGGTAACGACATTGCCTGGCATGTGTCGCAACGTTAAATATTTTCAGTGACATGCACACTGTTTTATTTATTGTGTGTCATCTGAGGATCTTTATTCTTTTAGAATAAGCCTGCACCTACAGTCACAGGCACATCGGATTTGTTGAGCCATATTTAAGTTCACTGAGAAGCCATATCTATGCCGGCAAGTACGATGAAAGGCACATTGAATTACTGTTGCAATTGTTCACCTGACAATTGCTGTATTGTATATTACATGGTGACAGGCACACCTCCTCTTCAAGGAATAGTTCTTCAGCTCGTTCTAACCTAAATTTTAGTGATTTGTCATTGTGTTCCATTTTCTGACCTAGTTCATCAGTAATTGTCATGCAGCATTCATTGGTTCCTCCCCCAGGCTTCTCTCCAAGCCCAACAACCCCTGAATTAGATTGGGAACAATGGAAGGAAGCGTTCGAAGCTGACTTGGACGCTTTGGAAGGAGACTCCTTCACCCATAAAAAAAAAATTGCAATGCTCCGTCACTGTCTTGGCTCGGAAGGTCAGACGATTCTAAATCATATCCCCGGGGAGGTTGTCCTTTCTATTGAGGGTGAAGGTATGGGTGATGGAGTCATTGATGAGTATGCAACGGCCATCAAATCCTTGGACATGAGGTTCAAAGCAAGGAAGAATGTTATAATAAAACGACAAGTTTTACAGAAGGGCACAAATTTCAGGTGAAGCGGCTGCTAGTTATGTGGGCACTCTAAGAATTCTGGCGGTCTCGTGCGAGTACAGGGATTTTGAAGAGGAGATAAGAGATCAACTGGTTGAGAAGACTAACAATAAAAAAAATCCAGGAAGTGTTATTATCAAAACCAAATTTCACATTAGATAAAGCAGTTGAAATAGCATCCAGAATTAAAAGCACAATAGTGTTCATGGATCAAATGACAATATCAGATGCAAAGTCTCAAGACGTCCTAGCGGTGAAGCCGAAATATAAGAAAGGAAAAGTCAAGGAGGACATAGGGAGAGCATCTGATAAGTCTAACAAAAGACAATCCTTCAGTCAATTAGAATGTTTTAGATGAGGCAGCACATCTCACCTTGGAAATGCAAGTGTATGTCCTGCCAAGGAACGCTCATGTGCTAAGTGCATGCGTAAAGGGCATTTTGCTTGAGTTTGCAGGTCAGGTAGACCGCAACCAAGCAAAATCCATGGTGTAGGGTCTAGCAAAATTGGTGATGATGAAAGTTCCAAAAGTGAAGGAGAGGTGTTGATTGTTAGGGGTGCTAACTGTGCAAACGTGAATGGGGTTTCTGAGAATAATATAGTGAGGCCTTTTTGTACCTTGAACATCAATGCAATCGATGTAAAGGTCATGGCAAACTCGGGATCACCATTCACCATGTTGAGTGAGAATGTGTGGCACAACAAATTCAGGAGTTGTCTTTTAAAAGACTCTAAAATTCATCCCATTTGGTATGGAGGAAAGTCCATAGATGTTGTAGGGGAATTTAAAGCAGAATTCAAATTTCAAACAAGCAGTTCGGATGGTGTGGTATATGTTGCCAAGGATGATGCTTGTTTACTAGGCTAATGCAAAAACAACAGTTGATGGACAGAATGCAGAACAATGTCATACATTCACCCCAGTACAGAGATCTGGGCCTAAATCCATCGTTTTTTTGCTCACCATGCCATTCCAGTTTGGACCCAGCCATATGCAAATCAGTCTTGACCCTGTGCCTCATGGGAACAGTCCAGCCCGAACTGCCAAGCCAGGTCCTCCCTGGACTGGAAACAAGCATCCTAGGATCGGTTTCGGGGTTTCGCCCCTCTTCAGCCAGGATAGCTTGATTCCAGTGGCATGGAGAGCACGGGACCCACGTCTGGGCATGCCCGTCCCACTCGGGGTGACAAATGCAACAAGCATTGGCATAGCCAATAGGTCTCGCTTTTGGGACCTTATAATCAATCAATCAATCACAGAATTTGTAAAGCGCACTACTTACCCGCGAGGGTCTCAAGGCGCTGGGGGAGAAAAAGGGGGGGGGGTGCTGCTACTGGTCGAACAACCAGGTCTTGAGTAGCCTCCTGAAGGTCAGCAGGTCTTGGGTCTGTCGTAGGCTTAGTGGAAGGGTGTTCCAGGTCTTGGCGGCGAGGTGGGAGAAGGATCTGCCGCCAGTGGTGGTTCTTCGAATGCGAGGGACGGTGGCGAGGGAGAGGTCGGCGGAGCGGAGTTGGCGGTTGGGGACGTAGAAGAGGAGTCGTCTGTTGAGGTAGGCTGGGCCAGTCTTGTGGAGTGCCTTGTGTGCGTGGATGAGGAGTTTGAAGGAGATTCTCCTGTCGACGGGGAGCCAGTGCAGGTTCCTCAGGTGGGGGTGATGTGGCTGTGGCGTGGTACATCGAGGATCAGGCGTGCGGAGGCGTTTTGTATGCGTTGCAGTCGCTTGATGAGCTTGGCCGGGGCTCCCGCGTAGAGGGCGTTCCCATAGTCGAGTCTGCTGCTGACGAGGGCCTGGGTGACTGTTCTTCTCGTGTCTGTCGGGATCCACCTGTAGATCTTGCGAAGCATGCGGAGGGTGTTGAAGCAGGAGGATGAGACTGCGTTGACTTGCTAGGCCATGGAGAGCGTTGAGTCGAGGATGACTCCCAGGTTGCGTGCGTGGTCGGTGGGTGTCGGGGCTGCTCCCAGCGTCGTTGGCCACCAGGAGTCGTCCCAGGCTGAGGGTTGGAGCCGAGGATGAGGACCTCTGTCTTCTCCGTGTTCAGTTTTAGTCGGCTGATCTTCATCCAATCGGCGACGGCCTTCATCCCTTCATGGAGGTTGGATTTGGCGGCGAGGGGTCCTTGGTGAGGGAGAGGATCAGTTGAGTGTCGTTGGCGTAGGAGATTATGTTGAGGTCGTGCTGTCTGGCGATGCGTGCGAGCGGGGCCATGTAGATGTTGAACAGTGTTGGGCTGAGGGACGATCCCTGGGGTGCGCCGCAGATGATCTCGGAGGCTTCGGATCGGAATGGTGGGAGGCGGACTCTCTGGGTTCTGCCGGCGAGGAAGGAGGTGGCCCATTCCAGGGCCTTGTCTCGGATCCCTGGGTCGTGGAGGCGTGCGCGTAGAGTGCGGTGGCAGACAGTGTCGAAGGCGGCGGAGAGGTCCAGCAGGATGAGGGCTGCGGTCTCACCGTTGTCCAGCAGGATCCTGATGTCGTCGGTGGCGGCGATGAGGGCAGTCTCAGTGCTGTGGTTGCTGCGGAAACCCGATTGGGATGGGTCCAGGATGCTGTTTTCTTCGAGGTATCGGGTTAGCTGTTTGTTGACGATCTTCTCGATGACCTTGGCTGGGAACGGAAGCAGGGAGATGGGCCGGAAGTTCTTGAGGTCTCTCGGGTCCGCCTTTGGGTTTTTTGAGTAGGGCGTTGATCTCTGTGTGTTTCCAGCTCTCTGGGAAGGTCGCGGTCTCGAAGGAGAGATTGATGATGTTGCACAGGTGGGGTGCGATGGAGCTGCTGGCTTTGTTGAAGATGTGGTGCGGGAAAGGGTCTGACGGGGAGCCGGAGTGCATTGTGCTCATGGTCTTGATGGTGTCCTCGATGTTCACGCTGGCCCAGGCTGGCAGGGGGTCGTGGTCGATGGTGTGCGGCGGGTCTGGTGCATCGATCTTAGTTGGGGCTGTCTGGGTGTTGAAGCTGTCGTGGATGTCGGCGATCTTGCGGTGGAAAGAAGGTGGCGAGGGAATCGCACAGGGGTTGAGACGGTGGGATGTCGTTGGTGTTGGAGCTGGGGTTGGAGAGTTCCTTCACGATGTTGAAAAGCTCCTTGCTGTTGTGTGCGTTGTTGTCGAGGCGGTCTTTGAAGGAGATTCTCTTGGCGGACTTGATGAGGTGGTGGTGGTTACGGATGGCGTCTTTGTGGGCTGCGTGGCTGTCCGGTGTCTTATCACTGTGCCATTTCTTCTCTAGTTTCCGGCAGGTACACTTGGAAGCTAGGAGTTCCGAGGTGAACCAGCTGGCTCTTTTGGTGGTGTCCGCGTAGGTGAGTTTTTTCAGCGGGGCGAGGGTGTTGGCACAGTCGTCCATCCATCTTCTGAGGTTGCAGGCAGCGTCGTCGGTGTTGGATGGGTCGGAGGGAGGGCTGAGAGCGAGGGTTGCCCGTAGTTGGTCTTCGGTGACTTTGCTCCAGCAGCGGCGTGGGATCTGTTGGGTGCGGTGGTGTGTGGTGGGTTTCTGGAAAGTGAAATGGATGCAGCGGTGGTCAGTCCAGAGGAGTTCCGTGGTGTGGCTGAAGGAGACGTGGGAGCTTGAGGAGAAGATGGGGTCGAGCGTGTGGCCGGCGGAATGGGTCGGTGTTGTGACGAGCTGGCTCAGACCGAGGTTGGCGAGGTTGTCGATCAGGGTGGTGGAGATTGCTGTCGTTCTTGTTCTCCAGGTGAAAATTCAGGTCTCCGAGGAGGATGTAGTCGGTAGAGGTCAGGGCGTGCGTGCTGATGAAGTCGGCGATGGAGTCGCTGAACTGGGGTCGGGGCCCAGGGGTCTGTAGACAAGGGTGCATCTAAGGGTGGTGTTGGGGTCCGTGTGGATCTGGAAGTGCATGTGTTCGGCGGTGCTGCGAGTGTTGTCGGTGCTGGTCGAGACCCTGATGGTGTTCTTGTGGACGATGGCGATTCCTCCTCCTACTGCGTTGACGCGGTCTCTGCGGGTGATCTTATAGCCGTCTGGGATGGCTATGGCGATGTCGGGGGCGGAGGAGTCGTTCATCCAGGTCTCTGTCAGGAAGGCGACGTCTGGTGATGATGTGTCGAGCAGGTCCCAGAGCTCGACGGCGTGTTTGCGTGCGGAGCGGGTGTTCAGTAGGATGCATCGGAGGTGGTTGCGGTCCTTCTTGGCGGGAGCCTCGGTGGCTCTGAGGCTGGTGTAGCTGCAGTTCCGGCAGGTGAAGGGACCATGGGTGCGTTTTGGGCGGCCTTGAAGCAGTTGTGCGTCCGTCCGGGGGTTGAGAGCGTGGAGTGTGGTGGCATCGTATCGGCGTCGGTCCTCGAGGCTGGTGCGGGGGGCGCACGGCCCAGGGGTTCTGGCGCTGGGCGCGGTCCAGGCACGGACGAGCGCAGACGGGCTTGCCTTAGGCGCGCCTTCGGCGCGCCAGCGGCGCGGCCGCACAGCGGCCGCCATATATGGGGAGGTGGGAGGGAGGAGCAGCTGGGAGGCAGGGGCAGCAAATGGGCAGTCAGGGGCGGGGCCGCAGAGGACGCAGGCGGGAGTGGAGAGAGGCAGCGAGGGTACAGAAGGCAAGAAGGACACAGGGAAATGGGGGCAGCGAGGAAACAGAGAAAACGGGCACACAGCAATGGGGGCAGCGAGGGAACAGAAGGAAAAATGGACACAATACAGTGGGGGCAGCGAGGGAACAGAGAGAGAACGGGCACAAAGCAATGGGGGCAGCGAGGGAACAGAAGAGAAAATGGACACAAAGCAATGGGGGCAGCGAGGGAAACAGAGAGAAAACGGGCACACAGCAATGGGGGCAGCGAGGGAACAGAAGAGAAAATGGACACAAAGCAATGGGGGCAGCGAGGGAAACAGAGAGAAAACGGGCACACAGCAATGGGGGCAGCGAGGGAACAGAAGGAAAAATGGACACAATACAGTGGGGGCAGCGAGGGGAACAGAAGAGAATGGACACAATACAGTGGGGGCAGCGAGGAAACAGACGGAAAACGGGCACAGAGGCCACAAGCAGAGGGCGAGCTTACCAGCAGCAGCAGCGGGCAGGACACCACAGGCGGAGCTGTGTGGCGGGGGGAGCGACCTACCTGGTAAGGTCAAGGGTCGCTCTCCTCACCGCGCAGCGGCCGCCATATATGGGGAGGTGGGAGGGAGGAGCAGCTGGGAGGCAGGGGCAGCGAATGGGCAGTCAGGGGGACGGGGCTGCAGGGGACGCAGCGGCGGGAGTGGAGAGAGGCAGCGAGGGGTACAGAAGGCAAGAAGGACACAGGGAAATGGGGGCAGCGAGGGAAAAAGAGAGAAAACGGGCACACAGCAATGGGGGCAGCGAGGGAACAGAAGGAAAAAATGGACACAAAGCAATGGGGGCAGCGAGGGAACAGAAGGAAAAAATGGAAACAATACAGTGGGGGCAGCGAGGGAACAGAGAGAGAACGGGCACAAAGCAATGGGGGCAGCGAGGGAACAGAAGAGAAAATGGACACAAAGCAATGGGGGCAGCGAGGGAAACAGAGAGAAAACGGGCACACAGCAATGGGGGCAGCGAGGGAACAGAAGGAAAAAATGGACACAATACAGTGGGGGCAGCGAGGGAACAGAAGAGAATGGACACAATACAGTGGGGGCAGCGAGGGAAACAGACGGAAAACGGGCACCGAGGCCACAAGCAGAGGGCGAGCTTACCAGCAGCAGCAGCGGGCAGGACACCACAGGCGGAGCTGTGTGGCGGGGGAGCGACCTACCTGGTAAGGTCAAGGGTCGCTCTCCTCACCGCGCAGCGGCCCGCCATATATGGGGAGGTGGGAGGGAGGAGCAGCTGGGAGGCAGGGGCAGCGAATGGGCAGTCAGGGGGCGGGGCCGCAGGGCGCAGCGGCGGGAGTGGAGAGAGGCAGCGAGGGGTACAGAAGGCAAGAAGGACACAGGGAAATGGGGGCAGCGAGGGAAACAGAGAGAAAACGGGCACACAGCAATGGGGGCAGCGAGGGAACAGAAGGAAAAAATGGACACAATACAGTGGGGGCAGCGAGGGAACAGAGAGAGAACGGGCACAAAGCAATGGGGGCTGCGAGGGAACAGAAGAGAAAATGGACACAAAGCAATGGGGGCAGCGAGGAAACAGAGAGAAAACGGGCACACAGCAATGGGGGCAGCGAGGGAACAGAAGAGAAAATGGACACAAAGCAATGGGGGCAGCGAGGAACAGAAGAGAAAATGGACACAAAGCAATGGGGGCAGCGAGGAAACAGAGAGAAAACGGGCACACAGCAATGGGGGCAGCGAGGGAACAGAAGAGAGAACGGGCACAAAGCAATGGGGGCAGCGAGGGAACAGAAGAGAAAATGGACACAAAGCAATGGGGGCAGCGAGGGAAACAGAGAGAAAACGGGCACACAGCAATGGGGGCAGCAAGGGAACAGAAGGAAAAAATGGACACAATACAGTGGGGGCAGCGAGGGGAACAGAAGAGAATGGACACAATACAGTGGGGGCAGCGAGGGAAACAGACGGAAAACGGGCACCGAGGCCACAAGCAGCGGGCAGGACACCACAGGCGGAGCTGTGTGGCGGGGGAGCGACCTACCTGGTAAGGTCAAGTATTTAGTTATGCAGCACAATATCCTTGGTGCAACAACATCAACTGTTGCATGGCTAAACACTTATAAGGTCCCAAAGGCGAGACCTATTGGCTATGCCAATGCTTGTTACGTTTTCCTATGAAAAGGAATTTCGGGCAGCATCCGGAATAGCATCATGGTATAGAAAAATCTACACAAACATATGGCAAATATTATTTGGCTAATTGTGAAGGCGCCATGTGATGTGTTTACAAGCTAGAGAGAAAGGCAACATTTAAAGTGAGCGTTCAGTGCCGCATAATGACGCATAAACGTACAGCTGTGCACATTCTCATTTCTCTGCACATACTTGTCGCGTGGTTGCTCGGCGGGGTACATGTGGCCAGTGCTTTGCTTTACTCAGCATTGTTGTGCATGTATATAGAAAGCTGTCTCTTCATAACCGTCATGGTAAACCCACAATCACGCCCTTCTCCGGAACAGGCGATTACGTGTGTTCTTTAATGTGTGTTTTACACAGTGCATTAAGACAAGCCGCTGACCTTACTAATGCGCGTTCTCTATTCCCCATGCCGATTCCAGTTAAGCGAGCATTCTCCACATTAAATGCACTCGCAAAGTAAACAAATGTGTCCCCTGGCACAACCCTACTGTGCTAAAGGGCTTTTATGGCTCAGACGAGAGCACAGCAAGTATTACCTCAGGGCGGGGCGGCCATAAACTAAGCCCTTGGAGTCAGCGCGACCTCGGCCACTTTCGAAATGTCAACATACGTCAGGCTGGGAAGCAGCGTGCCCTGGAGGTCTGGCGCGCGTGAGGACGGAGCCACTGCAAAATACATGCGTTTTAATTGCAGGGCAGATGTTGATCATCCCGCCACATCATCCACCCCCAAAAAGCTAGTCTCTTCATAGGGCACGTGGGCAGAGCGCTGCGCTCTAGAGAAAAAAAAGTGTCAAATTCTAGAGTACTGCACTGTACAAAAAAAATCTCAAATTGACCTGTTGGACAGTGAAAATAATGATTAATCGGGATCAAATGTTATTTAAGAACGTTCAGCATTGACCAGTGACGCTTCAAATGTCACATTGAATTGAAAAAAATCCTATTAAGCAAACCCATGGAATGATTCTTTGTATGTTTCAAACAATCAAAAGGTCTAAAATTGAATAAAACCAAAACATCACCTTGCTCCTATTATAGGGTAAGAGTGACAACAAGTAATTTTCAATTTAGTACTGTAGGGGCACCTTAATAATGATTTTTTTTCTTATTGATGTTAAATGCTCAATACGTTTTAGTGCACTGGTCTAATAATTTGTGGTAACGCGGTAGCCAGGTTCCGACGACACATTCTTCAAATAAGATGCCGCAGCAGAATTTATATTGACCAATTAAGTATCAGTCAATTGTTACTTAGACCCGGTAGCCAGTTAATATATATTGACTGTAGAAAATGCAGATAGGCGCTGCTTGCTCGCTTGGAAGCGCCCGGAAGCAGTATATTGTTCTGTGGGTGGAGCGGTGGCCTGCTAGGAGGGAGAATCAAGGTGCAATATGGTCGGATTAAAGCCCCAACCCACAGGAAGTGTTCAGTTGCCGCCTTGCTCGTGGGATAAAGGGTTACTTAATTCCTTTATTAGTCGCGTAGGGAAATTGCTCGGCCATAATAAGCGGTTAGTTGAGGCATGATTGAAAGAAGTGACTTTCTAAACTTTTGGTAACCCAGGGCGAATGTACTTTTTAGTTGGTGTGATCTGACAATCCAACCTGGTTTTCAGTGACTGAAGGTGCAGCTTTTTAATTGATAATGTTCGATTTGGATTATATATGGGCACTAACAGAAATTGGTTGGTACAAAAGAAGAAACAACAAGGGAGACCGAGAAGCGCGAGCGCCTCGCGCTAAAAGTAAAAAAAAAAGACGCGCAGCCGCGAGACGCGCTCTCTGGTGAGGGAGGGGGAGGAGCTGGTGAGGTAGGGGGAGGAAAGCCAGATGGCGCCTCAGCGATGCGAGGAATGGATGGCAGCTGTGCGCGTGCACGCAATCGGGAACGCAAGCTGGAGGCCAGCAAAAGCCACTGGGTTAGAACTTTCAAAACCCATTTACTAAATCTCTCGCCGAGAGCAACGCAAGCGCTGGCTCAGGCGAGACCTAACAACAACAGTTGATGGACAGAATGCAGAACAATGTCATACATTCACCCCAGTACAGAGATCTGGGCCTAAATCCATCGTTTTTTTGCTCACCATGCCATTCCAGTTTGGACCCAGCCATATGCAAATCAGTCTTGACCCTGTGCCTCATGGGAACAGTCCAGCCCGAACTGCCAAGCCAGGTCCTCCCTGGACTGGAAACAAGCATCCTAGGACCGGTTTCGGGGTTTCACCCCTCTTCAGCCAGGATAGCTTGATTCCAGTGGTATGGAGAGCACGGGACCCACGTCTGGGCATGCCCGTCCCACTCGGGGTGACAAATGCAAAAACAACAGTTGATGGACAGAATGCAGAACAATGTCATACATTCACCCCAGTACAGAGATCTGGGCCTAAATCCATCGTTTTTTGCTCACCATGCCATTCCAGTTTGGACCCAGCCATATGCAAATCAGTCTTGACCCTGTGCCTCATGGGAACAGTCCAGCCCGAACTGCCAAGCCAGGTCCTCCCTGGACTGGAAACAAGCCTCCTAGGACCGGTTTCGGGGTTTTACCCCTCTTCAGCCAGGATAGCTTGATTACAGTGCCTTGGAGAGCACGGGACCTACGTCTGGGCATGCCCGTCCCACTCGGGGTGACAAATGCAAAAACAACAGTTGATGGACAGAATGCAGAACAATGTCATACATTCACCCCAGTACAGAGATCTGGGCCTAAATCCATCGTTTTTTTGCTCACCATGGCATTCCAGTTTGGACCCAGCCATATGCAAATCAGTCTTGACCCTGTGCCTCATGGGAACAGTCCAGCCCGAACTGCCAAGCCAGGTCCTCCCTGGACTGGAAACAAGCATCCTAGGACCGGTTTCGGGGTTTCACCCCTCTTCAGATACGTCAGGTGACGGCCATCTGTTTCTGTCAACTGAGGAATTTGAAGAAATCTTTGTATCTGCTTCCAGAGGAGTGTCGGAAAAACATAGTACATGCTGTAGTAACTTCCAGGCTAGACTATGCAAATGGCCTCTATCTGGGTCAGCCAGAGTATCTGATTAAACGCCTGCAGATAGTGCAAAATGCGGCTGCGAGACTAATTAGGCGAGTGCCGTTTCGCGAGCATGTCTCTCCGCATTTAAAAGCATTACACTGGCTTCCAGTGAGGAAAAGAATCAAATTCAAGGCCTTGACTCTGGCGTTCCGTGCTATGCATGGTAACTGCCCCATCTACTTGAAACACAGACTGCGTGGTTACCAACAATCCAGAACCTTGAGGTCCAATTCCCAAAATCTACTGTGTATCCCCCGTTTTAAAAAGGCACGTATGGGTGGCAGATCTTTTACGCTCGGGGCTGCAAAACTGTGGAACTCCCTGCCGAACAATCTCCGCACTATCAATACTGAGCCCCTTTTCAGGAAAATGGTGAAAACCTGGCTTTTTAAGGAAGACTGAGGGCCCATGACTTGGCCCTGAGCGGTCAAATGCTGTATTACTTTCCGCTTAGCGCCGGGACACCTCTGTTTGAGGTAGCTGTCGCGCTTTACAAGTGTCTGTTTTATTATTATTATTATTATTCAGCCAGGAAAGCTTGATTCCAGTGGCATGGAGAGCACGGGACCCACGTCTGGGCATGCCCATCCCACTCGGGGTGACAAATGCAAAAACAACAGTTGATGGACAGAATGCAGAACAATGTCATACATTCACCCCAGTACAGAGATCTGGGCCTAAATCCATCGTTTTTTTGCTCACCATGCCATTCCAGTTTGGACCCAGCCATATGCAAATCAGTCTTGACCCTGTGCCTCATGGGAACAGTCCAGCCCGAACTGCCAAGCCAGGTCCTCCCTGGACTGGAAACAAGCATCCTAGGACCGGTTTCGGGGTTTCACCCCTCTTCAGCCAGGATAGCTTGATCCAGTGGCATGGAGAGCACGGGTCCCACGTCTGGGCATGCCCGTCCCACTCGGGGTGACAAATGCAACAAGCATTGGCATAGCCAATAGGTCTCGCCTTTGGGACCCTATAAGTGTTTAGCCATACAACAGTTGATGTTGTTGCACCAAGGATATTGTGCTGCATAACTAAATACTTATAAGGTCCCAAAGCGAGACCTATTGGCTATGCCAATGCTTGTTCAATATGGAAGCCCATTGCCTATTCTCGGCTGCACCCACACTATTCTGAAACAGATCATATCTTTCATTTGCTTTTAGCTAAAGAGCTAATTAGGGGTTGCAAAACTTTCCTCTCAGAAACTCCCTGATTACTACCTGCATGTCTGCATGAGTTTTCATGGTGAAATAAAAGCTTTAGAAGACCTTTTAAGTTGTTGTGAGAAGAACTTAGGCCCAGATTATGTGTGGATTTTTGTTTAATTTTTGTTTCTATTGGATGGTAGTTACCACACCCGGTAATTATTGGAAATGTTAAATACCTCATCTGTCATTCAATTTCGCCAGGTGAAACCTGCTGGAAAGTAACTGTGGAAAACAATACAGTATTTACAGTAACGTGCACTTTTTGTGCATTGATCATCAAAATCCACATTATTCACCCAAAAATTGGAATATGGGCTACTTATCGCACCCGATAAACTCGGAACTTCACCGACAGTCTCGGATTTTATCATGTGCCATAAATAGGCCCTACATCTATGACATACTCGGATTCAGGGACATAGATACGGTTTCCTAGTGGCAAGAAAAACAGTGTTAAAGTAAACTCATGAGAAAACGCTCCATCCATTTGCAGCACTGGATAGCAGTTGCAAGGAAATCTTGACACCTGTGAGGAAATATTGCACGTTTGCAATGAGAAACTGTGCAAATGCAAATCCATGAGAAAAGTGGGGCACTCCAGAAACTACGTGGAAGCTAATATTTGGAAACTATGTGAGAGCAAGCCTGTCTAATAAAAGCCTTGCACACCCCTAGTGCTAATATGAGCCAATGGGTCTATGTCAAACCCCAACCGCTTAGCCACAAATGCTCTATTTTGATTGAGGCCTAGTTTGTAATCAGTGCTTAATTTGAGCAGGTGGCTACTGCTGGGTCCCACCAACACTCATTTTTGGGGACCTGCACACATTTGTCCTCATCAGACATTTACCAAGAGCAAAGGAGGGAAAAATACAAAGGGGACCGAAGGAGGAAGGGAAAGATGGTAAAAACATCACCGAGGGAGAATGTAGAAACCTGCAGAAGTGAGATAAAAGGACAAGGAGGCAGGGCTTTAAGTGGGCCGGGTCTCACCGGGTCTGAGCACCGGCAGTTTTTTTAAGGGGGCCTCGAAACGGGTCTCTATCGGGCTCTGTTTTGTGCCCTGGCACAGGCGGTCCGTTTTTCCGGACTGCAGTGACAGCAGGCACATGGATGTCGCGTGGTGAGCGCTGTAGAGGAAGGAAATCCTTTAAAGAGAGTAATTTTCTCTCTGGATTTCCCTTCTGGTTTTGAAACTCAGGAGCAGCAACATTGTCGTGGTGTCACCAGGGCTTTAAGTGGAAGTTTTTTCAATATATATACACAAGCCATAGTTGCTGCTTATTTATCTTATGCAACTAGCAACCATTGACAAAGCCAATAGTCCTGACTTGTAGGTATGATGTGACTTGTTGTATCATATATCTGGACGCAATGACGAACAGCAAAATACAAGTCGGGCGGCACACTGTGCTGAACACAGATTTTTAGCTTTCGTGTTTTTAAGCCACGCCCTTAATTACATTGGCCACGCCCCTTTGAGAGACCCCCCCCCCCCGTTTTTTCATCCCACTTAAAGCCCTGAAAGGAGGGGTTGGTAGTGGATTAGAGAGGCCCGTGGTGGATTCAAGACCACTCTGCTATGGTATTCAGCATGCTGACATCTAATTGCGCCGGCCGCACTCATTCTTTTACAAATTAAGCACTATTAAACTCTGCTCCTGATTCGACACCTGCCCCATAATTTAGGATGGTTTCCGATTCAATACCGGCCTGGTTCTCATTGGAGAATAGCATTAACCTTCTGCTTGAGTTTCTGTGTCTGTGATTTCAGGGTAATCTTGACATTTTATGGAAGTTGAAAGGAACAAGCTGCCAAGTGAAGGCAGTTTGTACATTACTCTTGAATATTTGCACAATTAGCAGCTATTGTTAGAAGTCAACATATGCTGGAAAGGGAGACCAGGACGTGCATGGCCCGCCTCTGCATGGTTAGCATCAGCTGAGCCTGCATCCCCTGACCTCGGCTGTCCCTGCACCCCTCGCGCCTGAGGGCCGCCGTCAGGCTCTGCCTCTAGGGGAGGTGGATGGTACAGTCGTAACATGCCTTACTTCCCTTATCCCATGTCTAATCTGCTGGGCTATGTTGCACTCCCTCGGGGAGAATGGGGAGCGGATTCCATTTGAGCTCATTGTGTGACCTGTGACATGAAGTCCTGACCTGGCCACTGTTTCGATTGGTACAAGACTAGTCAGTTCTGGTGCCGCTGGCGAAGCCTGCACAGGGTCATATGAAAGGCGTGCAGACAGACGAGTGTACAGAGGGCACCGAACAGAATAAGCCTCTCAAAATCCCTCGGTAGCAGGGAGTGTGGTGAGACCAAGAAGAAGAACTGGTCCTCTTTGTGTATTCACCATATGGTGAAAATGCATTTAAAAATAATCAGTTCATTAAAATAATTTGCTCCTGATTCGCATACTTAAGCGAGGCACTTATTTAAACCTGCCCAGTGGCCAAGGATTTCTCCCGTGATGCTGAACAGCATCGCACTCTATGACATTGTGTAGGGTGCAGGTCACCAGTGAGGAGTGCCTTGCCAGTTATCCCCTTCTCATAAGTTTTGTTTCTGTTGTTATTGGCATCTTTCTGCATTCATGTCTGTCATTACTGGGATGTCCTCGGGATCTCACCAGTCAATGCATTTATCCCACACACCGGCCAACAGTTGAACTTCTAAAAGAGGCTTGGTTCAAAATGGAGACTGCCGTCCAATTTCTTTTTTGAGGCAAATCGGGAAAAAGACTAAAGTTGGGATGGGGAAGCAGGAAAATAGAAAGGCCCAACAGGATTCCCAAAAGAGTAAGTAACCTTTGTAAGCATCGCGGCTGGGAGGTATTCTGCAGGGGTCACAGGGCGTTGTCAGGGGCCTACCTCCAATAGAAGTGGCACCGGGGCCGGATGCCTAAGGGCCCTACGAAAACCCTGATTACTGCTGTATTTGACAGTTCCAGCTGCGGCCAGGGGTCCCATTCCTTCCTTGCACTAGGGGCCATGACACTGTCCCCGCCACTGGATTTGTTCATATTTTGATGAAAGGAGCGATGGGTCCAGTCGGTAATGCCCGCATACCCCGCCCCTTCCAATAAATGCATAAATGAAGTGGCCTCAACGTCAGAAGCCAAAGTATTCAATTAAAGAGCCAGCGAGGGGCATTTTCGGCGCATAGGAGCGAGGTGCGATGAGTTGCTGTTCAAGTGGCTGATACACAATGTTTTAATTAGACAGATAACACAGTAAAGAAATGCACAGACGGGAAGGTCTGACTCGGAGGCCCCCAGATGAAAGGATTATTTCATTTGAAGGTAGATCAGTTCTAAAGTGCTATCAGATAAGATATTTCTAGAGACAGAATTTGGAGTGGCAGAAAATAGCTTTGAAACTGGTTTGATTCGGTCAGATCGCCTCGCATTGCAGGCTCACGATTTCTGAGTTTGCAGAGAGAGGTACAGTTTGCTGAAATCTGAGCTCTGTGCCAAAACTGTAGCCTTGAGCATGGTGCCTTTTGTTAAGAAAAGTAAGAAAAACAAGCATTGGCCGCGCGGCCGTGAAAGTAATCGCGAGCGTCCAGATGGCGAGGGAAGCCATATGGCGCATGATCGCGCGTGCACGCTCGCGTGAACGAAAGCTGGTCGCCAGCAAAAGCCACTGTTTGCACTTCCAAAACCCGCTTACTAAAACTCTCGCCAGAGCAGCGCATGCGCTGGCTCAGGCGAGACCTAAAAACAACAGTTGATGGACAGAATGCAGAACAATGTCATACATTCACCCCAGTACAGAGATCTGGGCCTAAATCCATCGTTTTTTTGCTCACCATGCCATTCCAGTTTGGACCCAACCATATGCAAATCAGTCTTGGCCCTGTGCCTCATGGGAACAGTCCAGCCCGAACTGCCAAGCCAGGTCCTCCCTGGACTGGAAACAAGCATCCTAGGACCGGTTTCGGGGTTCACCCTCTTCAGCCAGGATAGCTTGATTCCAGTGGCATGGAGAGCACGGGACCCACGTCTGGGCATGCCCGTCCCACTCGGGGTGACAAATGCAAAAACAACAGTTGATGGACAGAATGCAGAACAATGTCATACATTCACCCCAGTACAGAGATCTGGGCCCAAATCCATCGTTTTTTTGCTCACCATGGCATTCCAGTTTGGGCCCAGCCATATGCAAATCAGTCTTGACCCTGTGCCTCATGGGAACAGTCCAGCCCGAACTGCCAAGCCAGGTCCTCCCTGGACTGGAAACAAGCATCCTAGGACCGGTTTCGGGGTTTCACCCCTCTTCAGCCAGGATAGCTTGATTCCAGTGGCATGGAGAGCACGTGACCCACGTCTGGGCATGCCAGTCCCACTCGGGGTGACAAATGCAAAAACAACAGTTGATGGACAGAATGCAGAACAATGTCATACATTCACCCCAGTACCGAGATCTGGGCCTAAATCCATCGTTTTTTTGCTCACCATGCCATTCCAGTTTGGACCCAGCCATATGCAAATCAGTCTTGACCCTGTGCCTCATGGGAACAGTCCAGCCCGAACTGCCAAGCCAGGTCCTCCCTGGACTGGAAACAAGCATCCTAGGACCGGTTTCGGGGTTTCACCCCTCTTCAGCCAACTTCAGCTGGCTGATGAGGGCTGTTAGCCCGAAACCGGTCCAAGGATGCTTGTTTCCGGTCCAGGGAAGACATGGCTTGGCAGTTCGGGCTGGACTGTTCCCATGTGGCACAGGGTCAAGACTGATTTGCATATAGCTGATGTCTGAACTGGGGTGGCAAAGTGAGCTAAAGAATGATGATGGATTCAACCCAGATCTGTGACTGGGGGTGAGTGTTTGATAAGTTTCAGCACTCCGTCCATCATCTCCTTGTGTTTGCTTTGTTCGCCCTAAGTTGGCAGGGTATGATCAGACGTGGATCCCTTGCTCACTTTGCCACTGGATTCAAGCTAGCCTGGCTGATGAGGGCTGTTAGCCCGAAACCGGTCCCAGGATGCTTGTTCTCGGTCCAGGGAAGACATGGCTTGGCAGTTCGGGCTGGACTGTTCCCATGTGGCACAGGGTCAAGACTGATTTGCATATAGCTGTGTCTGAACTGGGGTGGCAAAGTGAGCTAAAGAATGATGATGGATTCAACCCAGATCTGTGACTGGGGGTGAGTGTTTGAAAAGTTTCAGCACTCCGTCCATCATCTCCTTGTGTTTGCTTTGTTTACTAGGCTGGCATGATCAGAAGAACCTAGGAATATTGTTGGATCCCAACAATCCTGCTCAAATTGTACTAAGAAATTAATATTTGGCAATTCTTCCGGTAGGGGAGAAGAATACATGGAAGGAAGAATTCCCCGAGGTTTTCCAACAGACGTTAGGTAAACTGAAAGGTTTTACGCACAAGATAATAGTTATGGAGGGGGCATGCCCCACTGTTCATAAAGTTAGGAGAGTACCTTTAGCCTTGCGTGCTGAGTTGAAGAAGGAATTACATAAGTTGTGTGATGAAGGTGTCATTGAACCCATAGAATGTTCAGATAGGGTTACCCCTATCGTTTTGGCACGCAAGGCCAACAGTGCTTTTTGCTTGTGTGTGAATTTACTCGATCTTAATAATCAAATCTGGACTGATCGGCACGCCCTCCTGAACATCACTTTGAAAGGGGGAAGCATTTTTAGTCTACTCTATTTGACTTCAGCATATCATCAAATTGATTTGCATTCTAATTCTAGGCATCTGACTTCTTTTATAACCCCAGAAGGTTTATTCCGTTTCAAGCGTATGCCATTTGGTTTTGCATCGGCCTCTGCCGTCTTTCAGAGAGTGGTGGAGAGGTTATTCAAGGGTTTGGAAGGGGTCATCGCGTTCCAAGACGATGTCCTAGTATTTGGCAAGGATTAGGAGCAACATGATAGCAGAGTGAGCAGGTTTTGTCTATCTTAAGAGAGAAGGGGGTGCCACTGAGTGTGGACAAGTGCAAATTTAACTCTCTCAGCATTGACTACTTAGGTTACAAGCGGTCTGCAAAAGGAGTAGAACCTAGTTGGTTGATGCCATTGGTCAATTTAAACCTCCTCAGAACAAAGACCAATTGTGATCCTTTTTAGGTTGAATTGAATTCTATACCAGATTAATTCCTTAATGTGCAGAAAAAAAGTTTAACATGCTGAACATACTCAAATCAAAATATGCTTTATTCGATTTTAGTCATTTAAAATCACAAAAGCAAACAGATAAAACAATTCATATTTATACAGATGTTAAAAATAGATATACGCAGAACCAAAACAATTAATCCAATCATATTAAAATTTAAAGATATACTTTTAAAACTGAGAAAGCCTACAGGAATTAAAACAATCCAGTCTATATCTTGGGAACTTTTAGTAATTTAATCTTTTCCTGACTTTCAGTATACTCTTTAAAAAGCCAGCCATTACACCAATACAATAAATATGTCCAAAAGTTGCAAATGTAAGAAGGCCGGTCGACATTGCCTCCAACCCCCCCTCTTTAATAGAGGGATAATCCATCTTAGTCTTTCTTTATCATAAAATTTACAAAATAAAATCACGTCGATAGTAGATTGTGTTGACAAATTATCGCATGGGCAATGGCAAAGTTCCCTAGACCAATCATTCATCTCTGGGTGGCTGATTAAACGATGGAAAGTACCAAACCTAAAACGTGTTAAAAGATACCTATCGTATCCCCCGGGCAGCATAGGAGATACGGTTGAATATTATAGGTTATTAAAGTCAGTTGATTTTGAAGAACCATACTCTTATTCATCTCCGAGGCAGCCCTAAGTGACTCAAGATGGGTCATACAAATTACTTTAAACTCCTTTCTGGAGATGGAGTTAATAGAATCTGTGAAAGTATAATCGTCTTGGTGACCTAGATCAGTCATAAAGTCCTTGACATATTTCAACCAGGGGATTTTACTTACATGATCCAGACTCATCGAATCCCTAATAATTTTTCTATTTAGGCCTGTAGAACTAGAAGTCGAAATTCTGTGCCAAAGTAGCACTGGTTGGGCTTTAATAATGTCTGCAATGTAAGGGATTCCCAACTCACTGTGACAATTAAAAACTGGGGAACTGGCAGGTACTCAAAAAGAATGTTCAATTTGTGTGGTGTAAAGGGTGCAACCTAGAGTTTGAAGATATCAAGAAGGATGTCATGTATGCAATACCTTTGAAACCATTTGATACTCAAGATGAAAGTATTAATATGACTGATGCCAGTCAGATGGGCCTAGGTGCTGTACTTCTGCAACGCAGGAATGGTAAGGATGAAGTTGTGGCCTTTGCCTCCAGGAGCTTAATCGAGAGAGGCTTTAGAGTGTTGGTAGGGCATTGCACATTTTAAAATGTATTTGTGGGGTACACGTTTCACAGTGCGAGCTGATCACAAACCCCTAGTTCAGCGGTTTACCACCAAAGGAATGGAACGTGCCACACCAAGAATTGCCAAATGGCAATACAGACTTCAACAATATGATTATTGTGTGGAGTATGTACCTGGAGACAAAAATGTGCTAGCGGATTGTATTTCTCGTTTTCCTCTTGGTGATCAGCAGGAGCATGATGAAAGCATTGATGATGGAGGTGTAGAGGCGGCGTTAGTAAGTGTGTGAGAACAACAGAGTCATGGGGCCATATCTGAAAATGAATGGATTGCTGCGTGTGAGGTGGGTGAGCAATTGAAGGAGGCTAAAGAGGGCATTATTCAAGGATGGGCACAATGGAAATCCGATGAGGTGAAGAGTGATGTGTGCAAGCATGTCTTTGAAGAATTATCCATAGTTAATGGTCTTGTGTTCCGGTCAAGTGTGTTGGTGGTGCCAGAGGGAATGAGATGTAAGATTATGACACTGGCCCATGAGGGATATATAGGTATGCGAGCTATGAAAGAAGGGATACGGGAGAATTTTTGGTGGCCGGGGTTGGACAAAAGTGTGGAGCACTATGCAAGGGATTGTATTAATTGTGCCACCAGTGATAAATCCCAGGTTACAGTTCCCAGTCCGATGGAAGCAGTGGAGGTACCATCTAAGGCTTGGAGCAAATTAGCAATTGATATTATTGGTCCAGTGGTTTTAATCGATGGAGTGTTGGAGTATGGCATTGTTGTGGTGGACTTTTATAGCCGTTGGCCGGAAATTAAGTTTGTGAAATCTCGAAATTGTTCTAAGATTATTGAGTTTTTGGATTCCCTTTTTGATCAGGAAGGCATACCCGAGGAGATCCTGTCAGACAATTGTTGCCAGTTTACCTCATCTCAATTTGCTGAGTTTTTAAGTTTCTTAGGGATCAAGCATACCAGAACTTCTTTATATCATCCTAGGAGTAATGGTCTAGTGGAAAGATTCAATAGAGTTTTAAAGGACAATCAGTTATCAAGAGCGAATAAACTGAACTGTAAGGTAGAGTTAAGAAAATTATTGTGGGCCGTTGACACCACTCCTAACTTAGAAACGGGGGTGTCACCTTTTGTATTGTTGAGAGGTAGAGTTCCTGCGTCTAAAATGATGAGACAGTGGATGGATGAGTTCTCCATTTCCAAAGAAAAGTTGGACAATGTAGGAAGAAAAAGAGTGCAAGCTCAGGACAAATATTTCGGAAACCATGGACGAATGTCAAGGGTGAAAGTTGAAGATTTTGTGAGAACTAAAATTCCAAGAGTTATTGCCAAGGGGGTATCTAAGTTCTCGTCACCTAAGAAAGTGGTGGTGAAGAGGTGTGTTGTCAAATTGGATGATGGCAAGTGGTGGAATAAAGACAAACTGGCCATTGCTCATGATGTTGGTGGAAGTCAGAGGGTTGATCGAGGTAATGATGTCAGGTGTGATAGAGCTACAGATGAAGGAATGCGTAAGAGGGTGTCTACTAGGAGATGGAATAAATTACAAGATTTTATTCTGGGGTAAATTCTAGGTCATATACCATACATTGTATATACGTATATGATCATTTTGTTTTCACATTTTGGTATTCCAATTAATTTGTGTGGAAAGTTAAAAGTGGCTGCTCATTATGTATAGATGCCTTCAGGTCGTGCTTTACCATTCATTTTCCTTGTTTAAATTTAATATGTTATAAGGGGAAGGATGTGTTGGGTCTTTGCATTCTTACCTAGAATGCAAAGTTCCCAAGGGGAGAGAATGCCTTTGGGGGGATGAATTTGACGTGGTGGCAGTTGGTGGAGAGACGGGAGCTTGAGCTGTGCGGTCCTGCTGTCTGTATAAATATAACTTACAAATAAAGAAGTTGGGGCATATTAGCAAGACCCACGTTAAAATTATCGCCGTTTTAGCGGCAGAAAACTGCCGCTAAAGCGGCGATAATGGGCTTGCTAATATGAGTTATGGAATTCAATGAAGCCCAGGTTAGATGTCCTGCACATCTAACCTGGGCTTCTATTGAATTCTCTGACGCATATTAGCAAGCCCATTATCGCCGTTTTAGCGGCAGTTTCCTGCCGCTAAAGCGGCGATAATTTTAACGTGGGTCTTGCTAATATGCCCAGTTATTTCTTAACTGCGTCTTTGTAGAGCCTTAACGAACACTTTGTATTATCACTAGCCCTTTTGTCCGTTTTATATTTGGTATTTTATTGTGTTTTAATATGTTTTATATACCTGCAACGGTTTTAATTAACTTGGCATCATAATAAACTCTAGTACTTGGCATGTTTTTCTACTCTTTGTGGATTCTGAGATCAATAGTGTGTATAAATGGGTTAGCTATTATAGAAAATTATATTTAAATCTACTGCATCTAAAAAGAAGGCAGTGATGGTAATTTATAAATATTATAAACTGTAATTTCTTTTTTCTTGTAATATGCAGATCATAAAGAACGTGTTTTATTTGTCATGGTGGAATATTTTGAGGGGGGTGACTCATACCATACGGAAACCTCGGCGCTGTTAGCACCCACGCAAACCGATACCCTTAATTTATCATCACGCGGGTACTCTGATAATTTCTCTTTCACACTGAAAGGGAAACTCACGACAAAGAACGATTTTTATTTAAGTTTTGTGCTCCAGAAAAATCTTTAGTTTACAGATTAAACAGCTTACCTCCGGAGAGTTGAACAATCACATCACGTATGACGTCAGACCAGTTGGGCAAGCCGGATGTCGGTGACGTCATACGGGGACAGGAAAATGCTGATTGGATTTAACCTGGCAGGTGTAATTTTTCTAACTGGCACTTGGGTACTTGTTTTCAATTGCCCTTGGGGTTTCTTTGGAGTGACAGGCTATCAGAAAAATAATGCATGTACCTGATGAGGTGTACCAGCTCCCAGCATGACTGGCTTCCCGGCAAACCACTCGGTTGGACATCTTGGTGCCCGAGCCGCCTATGGTGTATATAGTTGGGGTGTCTGAAGATGTGGCTGCAGCAAGTTAAAGAGACAGCTGATCGACAATTGCACTCGTCAGTTCGAGACTGGAACCCGTTGTCTTTTATTACTGCTTTAGCGGAAGTCTTTTGTCCCGTAATTTCAGCGATCTGGGCCTGAGCATGTCCCACCCAGATGCTCGCAACCAATCATATTCTTTCCGTGGTGGAAAAGTGAGGAGGCCTTGGATTGGTTGGGGAGGTATTGTCATTTTGTTATTGGCTGTAGTTCGTCGGAGTCTGTTCTAAGGCTTGAGATTTGTCGAGGAAAGGGTTATCACTTTTCGATTGGTTGTGAGTCCCGCATGGCGCACGTGTGTCTGGATCAATATTTAGCTAATGCCGCATTTGTCATCAGTAGGCGGGGCCAGTTAACGTATACAAAAGGACCTGGACGTTGATATGTTATACAACATTGAGGAACCCAATTCAATAATACTTGCTAATCCACGTCTTTAGTTTACCTCTACCTCAGTGCTGACTGCATTCGCTGATAGCCACGAGGCGGTGTCGCTTAAACCAAATAATGGAATTTAAAATAAACGTGGAAAATAAACGGAGACCTCGAAAAGAAAAGGCAATTACGAGTAGGAAATTAAATGAAAACGAGAGGTAGATAAACAATGGCATTGCTAGAAACAAGCATTGGCAAAGCCAATACGTCTCGCCTTTGAGATCTATTGGCTTTGTCAATGGTTTTTAGTAATCCTCAGGGACATCTTAAGGATTTTGGGGGCCCCTTTTCGGAACAGCTTAGAATTTATGATCTAATTCCAGCTCTTTCAAGCCTTTTCTAGCCAGGTCACTGAGAGTGCACAGGCACACTCGTCCATATTCTAAATGTGTTTACATCTAATCAGCGGTGGCCCCTCCATTAGGGCAGAGGAGCATCGCCCCCCTGCTGCCAGCATGGCAAAAGGTGAAAAATAAAATGGTAAAAGAGTGAATTTATTACCATTTTATTTTTCTCTTTCTTCAGCCCGAGCCGTGCATGGGGGCGTGGCATTGCTGCTGACTGGCAGCTAGGGAGTGGTGCTCACTCCACCAGTTTACACAGCGCATGTCAGGCTGGCCGGCTGTCTTGCGACGGCCAGCCTGCCCTGTGCAGTGTAAACCTCTCCACCTAACTGTCTCAGACAGCTGGGTGGAGAGCAGGCACAGGCCTCCTGTGCCTACTGGAGCGTCGAGGCAGCCCGCTCCAGCCAATCCTGGTTCTGCTGTCATGCGGCTGAACATTATCAGCAGCATCACAGCAGCGTGTGGATTGGACTGGAGACTTCAATTGCTGCAGAGACCACCAGCGTGGCACGGACAGACTGAAGAAGCAGAGAGGATCGGAGGAGACAAGCCAGCAAAATTGGTAAGTTAACTTTTATTTTTGAAAGCCAGGTGGGTGGGAGTGGGCTGGAGGGGTCAAGATCTATTAGGGGAATGCATACATGCCAACATTTTAGAAGAGCAAAGTGGGAGATTAAAGAAATAAAATCGGGAGAATGGGGCCTTGAATCGGGTTACTGTCATGTATGGGCTTTGCAAGTGCTGCTGCAGGATCGGACATTTGAAACGCAAATGCACGTTTTATTCTTACCTTTCAGAAGCATGGAGTGCAATGGCAGGCAGAAAGGGGGTGATGCAAGTGTTCTGCACTGGCCTGCAGGAGCAGGTTGCTGGCAGTGCAGACACCACGTTACACAATACCAAGCCCTGTCAGCTGAAACCCCCGAGTAATCAGGTTTTTGCTTGAAGGAATCGGGAGGCAGGAGACTAGCCTTGAAATCGGTAGTCTCCCGCCTGAATCGGGAGGGTTGGCATGTCTGGGAATGTAATAAACAAATACAATAGACGGAGGGTCCTAGGGAAACATTTTAGAGACCTGCAAAGGATTACATCCCCAAACTATCAATCAAATACAACAAAAATCCTTGGGTCTAAGTTATCTGAACAAACCAGACAAACATACACATAGGCACTAACACAAGACCTAACTGAGGGAAAGATCCCTTTAGGAAGAAATCCCTCACCCACCTATGGTGGCATGCTTCATCATTTGGGACTCTCCTCCCAGAGGAAAAACCTAGTTCCTCTGAGGGCTACAACCCCCTCTCTGAGAGGGAGGAGCTCAGGGATGTTTTTCAACTACTCTAGCTGGATCTGCTAGATCCTCCAAATGAGACTGCTAGTGTGAGTGAGAAAGCAGCGCAAAAGAATTAAAGTGAGTAAAGTGATGTTAAAACTGGCTAGAAATAACAAAACGTGAGCTTTATTCAGGAGCTCTCGCTGTCACATAATGAATTGTGCGGAAAAAAAGAAAAAATATTAAAAACTTTTAGTTGAGCACCCGGAACCAGAAATACTTGAGGTACCTCCCGCGACAGTCTCCGCCCGACCGGGGTACCGACGGAGAGAGCGGTGCCTCCCCTCTGAGCTGTTGCCAGGTTGAGGTCTGCAACGTACCCAGTTGTTACGGGTACGGGTACCTTCCATAGAACAGGAACCGCAAGTATTTCTGGTTCCGGGTGCTCAACTAAAAGTTTTTAATATTTTTTCGCACAATTCACTTAGCAGCAGCATCTTAGTGGTCCTGAAGAAAGCCTGTCCCGAGTTGGGGGCCCCATGGCTGAAACATGTCGATCATAATCTATCACTTGACACGTGCGGTTTAAATCCATACCGCAGGTGCACTGTTTTTTAATCCTGACAGCGAGAACTCCTGAATAAAGCTCACGTTTGGTTCTCTCTAGCCAGTTTTAACATCACTTTACTCACTTTAATTCTTTTGTGCTGCTTTCTCACTCACACTAGCAGTCTCATTTGGAGGATCTAGCAGATCCAGCTAGAGTAGTTGAAAAACATCCCTGAGCTCCTCCCTCTCAGAGAGGGGGTTGTAGCCCTCAGAGGAACTATGTTTTTCCTCTGGGAGGAGAGTCCCAAATGATGAAGCATGCCACCATAGGTGGGTGAGGGATTTCTTCCTAAAGGGATCTTTCCCTCAGTTAGGTCTTGTGTTAGTGCCTATTTGTATGTTTGTCTGGTTTGTTCAGATAACTTAGACCCAAGGATTTTTGTTGTATTTGATGTCTGGGAATGTGTCATTTTGGGTGGAGAGAAATTAAGTAATTTGCCCAGACTAAGCATTGTTTTGTGATTGATTTACAAAGTCGACAGATTACTACATGGGCATTGTAGGATAAGTCAGCGTCTCGCAGCGAGTGCTATTTAAGGGAAGAGAAGTGTCAGGTTTAACAAATGCTGTTCCACAAATGAAGCAAGGTGACGGGCAGAAATAGCTGGGTCACAGATGCACAATCTTGCAATTTGAAAATCCCTGTCCACAAGCAAGCAGTACCAGACCGCATCACTTTTGAGTTTCTCAAAATGTTTTGCCTTGAAGGCAGAATCGTGTTTGTAATGTTCTCTAATACAACAGCTCAATTAACGATTTGGATGTCTTTCTCTTTACAGCTTTGTTTGTTTTGCACTTGGAGTCACACATTTTTTACTCTAGTGACGAGGCCAGGATTGTTAGTCATAGCGCAGTGAGCTCCCCAGTTCTTTGTTATTGGGTCGGTTGCCCCAGCAAATATTTGGGGGACCAACCGCCACTGCATCTAATATTCGGGGATAGTGAAGTGTGTTTTCAATATTGTAACGCAGCAGCTCACTAACATTACTACAAATAATCGCTGTGACCTCCTCCCATTTCCCATATGTGAGGTCTCGTCTTGATCTAAAAGAAGCTTTTTTATGAATGTTGCATGAAACATAAACACAACATTTTTCTGCAAAACGTCTCTAATAGACTCACACACATCACCCACATTAACAATAAATTAAAGGAAAACAGTGTTTAAAACAATCTGTTTAAGAATTATTCAAGGTCATCAGGGAAAGCATTCGCGGCTCATGCAGGTAAGCGCGGAGGGGTGTGGGGGAGTGACAAACGACGGAATAAGGAAAATGAAATAAATAAAACCACTTACCTTGTGCTTGCCGCATCGCCAAGTCGGCGATGCGGCGAGCGCAAGGTAAGTGGTTTTATTTATTTCTTTATTTTATTTTCCCAATTCCGTCGTTTGACACTTCCACCCGCCCCACCGCGCTTAGCTGCACGGACCTCCACTGAGGGAAAGATTCTCTGCAGAATAGAGCTGGCTCTATCAGAGGGCCCCCTGAAAGGTTTGGGCCCTGGGTCAGAGCCTACTTTGTCCATGCCTTAAAACGTCTCTGGTCATGCTGTACAGCATGCCTGATGCTGTGCACCATGGCTAAATGAGGAAAAAAAAGCTCATGGCACAGCCCACATGCTGTCATTTCGTAGGCATGTGCACCATGGGTCCACTTTTTTTTCCTTTATTTTCCAATCAGTGTTGGATCGATAATCGTAGGAAGGTGGAGTATTATGTGGTGATACTGGTTAGGCCTCACCATGCAAACTCTCATAGACCCAATAGATGGTAACACTAATAAATAAAATAATTTCTAGCTGACTCGTTAAGATTTTTCATTTCTATTAAGGACATGGAGGCTAGGATTATACTTCTCTTCTTTACTGAGTAAAAAAACACAGCAGACAATTAAACACTTGAAAACTTTGAACTACATATCCCATGAGCCCCACAGCGCAATGTGTCATCCAATCATAGGGGTCCCATATCCCTATATATATCTTCAACACGAAAGTCCTTCCTCTTTCCTTGTGAATATCAACATAAGGTCTCCAACCTGAGTCCAACAAGAACTTCTGACGAACACCAACTTGCCCACTCCACGGGTGGAACCACCTTCAACAGACATAGGTGAATCCCTTCGGAACCATCCAATCGACCAGCAACTAGTAATTCTTCTGTCATCTTCATGTGGATTTATTATCCGTTCCTGAGAAAAAAGAGATATCCAATAATATTGAATCCTTTGAAGACAGTATAAACAATCTTGGGTGGAAAATATCAAATAGAAAACAATAATGAAGCCATGCATCAAAAGCAATAGCAGTAACATTTGAAACATCTGATCCAGCGCGGCTAATATAAATTTCTTCTTAGGACACCAATCCAGGTAAAACACTTACGCAACCTATTGTTATTTACAACTTATGTCGGTGGGGCCCATGACACCGCATACATACATTCATTCAATCTCTGGATTACACACTAAGGAGAATGTGCTGCTGGACGAACGGAATACCTTGTTAAATTCGACAGAATAATAATCTATACATTATATACATTAACTTTGGATCCTGTCGGTTCTAAACATCAAGGTACTCCGCTATTCGGTCGATGGACCAACTAGTAGAATAAGTTGATGGTGATTAAGACCAGCTCAATCACAATTAAAACCTTTAACATTTATAAATCATAAATTTATTAAAGAAACACGGACTCATTTTAAAGTTAGAATATAATTTTATCTAAATTCTTCAATCAAATAAGTGAAATTCTTTATTAAACAAACACATTTAATATATCAATAAACATTTAAGAAAGGTTTAGGAAACGTGAAAATTATGCATTACCCTCGGCCATGGGGCGATGACAAGAATGGTTCACCAAAGGAAATAAACCGCAGATCACAGAATAGGACTCCCAAACTGACTGACTGTCCCGCTAACCTCCTCGGACGCACCTCCCAGGCAGAATTTCCCGCAACGATTTAGTTCCTTCCCCAGTCAAAGTTCAAAGTCCAAAATGATAGAGTCTTTCGCAGCATCAAAGTGGAAAAATGAAAAATAAAGAAGCGGCATGGCAATAACACCAACAGCAACCAACCCACGTAAGAGCAGACTCTCTTATACCCTATTCTCTGGCTTACTACACATAAAAGTTGCAATCCTTAAGGGCAAGAATCACGCTAATTGGTCCATTGGAGGGGTGGTGATGGTCACCTCATCGCCCTCCTTGTTCAAACTGGTTTGGGGACAATAAAACACATAATAAGTCTCATGACTCTGGGGTCAAAAGTAATTAAACTTGTCCATTCATTTTGTAGCGATCTTTGATGGTCACATTTTAGTTAATCCATTGTCACTCGGTTCTTTCCCATCCATTCCCACGAATACATGCTGAATCTCTTGGCACATTCTTCATTGTAGGTCAGATCGACCTTGACATCTCTCACTCCGGGCTCAGGCCGCATTCACGTGACGTGAACTTCTTTATTGCTTCTGCGCAGAGGCCATCTTAGTCATCTCACATGATCTCATCCTTTCCAGCAGCCATTTTCGAAGCATGGCCTAGCAGGCCCGAACGAACTATCATAAGAACAAACACAACCGAAATTAAAACATAGAAAATAAGCCTTTCTGTTTACCACCCGCCATTCTAAAGACCCGTGTTAGGTGTTACCTAGCTGAAGCGACATTTAAAGCCATTTTACTTACCATCTGCATTCTTTGCCACAATACAATTTTACTACACAACGCAAATCATGCAATTTCACTCTAATTAATACGCAAATCACAATACTAAGGTTAATTAACCTCACAATTGTAAGTAGATTAGATTTTGCACAAATCAGCATATTTCCCACGTGTAGTGTTTACTAAAAAGGTGCGTTTGTTGGTTAATACATGCAATTTCAAACGGTTAGTATTATTTAAGAGGTCATTAATTTCCAAGGGTTACAAAATTATTTTGTTTACCCTGCTCCATCAATTCCCCCTTTGGTGATTTTTAACATCACCACAAAAACCTATCCTTACAAAAATTTATCAGATAAATGTTTCTTGTCCACTTGCATTTGTTAGTTTAAACAACCGTGATCTTTTCATCTTGTCTTTTAGACCTTTTGTACATGTTCTCTTTTAACTCTTCCAATTCTATCTCTCCCATCTCCCGTTCTCTTTCTTTATTTTTCCCATTTTCTCTTTTTACTCTATTTTGTCTTTTTCTTCTTTTAATACACACATATGCTAATCTCAATAATAGCATTATTATTATTACTACTGTGACTGGTAATAGTATTTTCCCAATAAGAGACCTACCTATTTCTGTGAACCATTTCTTCA
Source organism: Calotriton arnoldi (assembly GCA_963921515.1). NCBI lineage: Eukaryota > Metazoa > Chordata > Amphibia > Caudata > Salamandridae > Calotriton > Calotriton arnoldi. Next base: position 804,486 of record CAWUFW010009014.1, read on the forward strand.
TTGAGGAAAAACTCTTACCAAGTCTCTCCCAAACACCTTCAACCTCCAGTGGGGCAATTTCTTTGTGCAAATCAGTAATGTTCTTTATATACTTCTGTATATTCTCACTTTTGTCTGGAATGTAAGTGCAACAATGTTGTACCTTCAGCATTCCACAGACTCCACCCTCTTTTGCCAAAAGAATGTCAAGGGCAAGTCGATTTTGCATTACCATAGCTCTCATGGCAACCATTTCGGTATTTACCATCAAGAACCCTCCAGCAGTATTCGTTGATAAACGATCCACTACTGTAGACAATTTCCGAATCTTGTATGCATTCAAAGATATACCCACTGCTGGTATCAATGCTCCAAAAATGTCACCTACTATTTCTGAGAAGCTTTCCCTCCTCCTACCGGTTAATGGTTTATCTATCTCGTGAATTCCTTTCGTTCCTCTTTCCACGTGAAAAATCTTTGGAAAAACCAGCCTAGATAGCATGTTCCATACCAATGGTCCGGCAACCTATAATAAGCTCTATTTCCGCAAATATAATAGATCCCTGGAAATACTGGATCTTTTCCTCCTTTAAATCACTATCCCCCTAGAATTTTGTATGTATCTCGGCACTCACTAGAACCCACGAAATAGTTATCATACATAGTGTTATCTCTACTAATACACAATTTTCCCTGTTGGGGCCAATCTAGAACCATAGCTGAATTTGTTTCACTTTTGTCATAACTTCTCTCTTCAAACGCCCAAGGTGGGGTTTTTGTCTTTTCTCCTGCTACCTTTCTTTGAAACTTAACTCTTCTGTCTTCTACCATGTCTAAGAAAATCTTTTCTTCTTTTCTTAACTCACAAGAAAGATTATGTCTAAATGTATATTCTAATGTTAATTCTTTTGTTTCTAAGAAAAACTCTCCAAAAACCTTTGCAACTTTTACCTTATTTAACTCAGGGATTACGGGAATTTTAGCAAAAACAGCATCTATGTCAGTATAATAATACTCTAATTTACCTGTTTTATAAAATAAGCTAGCTAAAACGCTACAAGTTATTCCATATGTCAAAGGAAGGTGATGATATGTCACACCTTCTGTTACAGACACGGGTAACTGCATACAGACATAACAATCTCTCACATCCATTGTCTCCACATATTCGTATAAAAGTTTCGTGAAGACATTCTTGGAGAAATCAGTTATTGACTTATCCCTATGAAAATCAGTACTATCCACTAATGTTGCAGTGTTCTTTATGTTAACTTTCTTGTCACTATTCGTGTCATTCACTATTACAGATGTATTTTCTACAACTAACCTAAGTGGAATTATTATTGCTAAAATAAACCAGATAAGCATTAGCAAACCTGTACAATAAAACACATCCTACACCATCTACGGAAAGATTCACATCTAACTCTTCTACTCTCTTTGTCTACCATGTTTAAAATATAATCTAACTATATATATGTACAGAAAATGTGTTTCCACACTTCAGAATGACTTTTCAGCCGCTCTACCCTTTAATCAGTCTCTTTTGGTGCTCTTTTAGTTCTTTTTAGAACTTTTCTTGTCTTTTCCAGTTTATGTGTCCAGTCCGGTTTTCTTTCTTTGTCTTTCAGGTTTGGTGCAATTCACTCTCTCCACTTGTTCACAGTCTTTGTCTGGGATTTCGTGACTGCTATCCACTTCTTTAATGTCGGTCAGTGCTATGTATAGCCATTCAGGTGACTTATATTTCAGGTTAGGTCTTTTCACTCTTTTTGGTCTCTGCAACTGTCTTTCACTTGGTTTTCTTTGTCCTTTTTGACTTGTTATTTCATTTACTTGTTCCGCATTATCTTTGTTCAAATGTATTATTTTATATCTCAGTCTTTTAATTTCGTTGGGCCAATTGTCTCCTTTTCTTGGCCTTTTCAGTTCACTTTCTTTTTCTTCTCGTTCTGCTCTCCAAGTTCTCTTTCTTGGTCCTATTCTTTGCTTTCTTTCCTCTTCACTTTCTTCAGATTCTGTCTCAGACCTCACTTCACTTCCTCTAACTTTGAACTTTATGATCTCAGTCTCTTTGTCTGAATCCGAATCTTCTTGTGATTCTTCTATTTGAAAATTCGATTCTAACCCTCCTCGTTTTTCTTCCGCAATTTCCTCAATCTCTCTATCTGAATCTAAATTTCCCTGTGTTTCTTCTGCTTGTAGTTCTGACCCTACTACTACTCGTATTTCTTCCGCACTTTCCCCAATCTCTCTATCTGAATCTAAATTTTCTTCAGTTACCTCAACGATCTCTGGAGGAATTTTCCCAAAACTTGTACTAGGTTGTTCACTGTCGCTGTTTCTTCGTTCTGTTTCTCCAGTTTCAATATCAGTTCTTTTGTTTCCTGATTTTTCCTTTTGTCTTTCACTGGATTCAGGGTGGTCTGTTTCAGATGCCGAACTGGTATCCGATATCTCCAGATGTCGACTTACAGGTCGAGCTTCAAGATCTGGAACTCTAATCGTTTCAGTTTCTTCTTCAGTTGTCAAACTGGTACCTGATTCTTCCAGATGTCGACTTACAGGTCGAGCTTCAAGATCTGGAACTCTGATCGTTTCAGTTTCTGCTTCAGATGCTGAGCTGGTATCTGATATTTCCAGATGTCGACTTACAGGTCGAGCTTCAGGATCTGGAACTCTGATGGTATGACTGGCATGAACCCAATTTTTCACACCTGTACACTTTACAGCAGTTGTTGTCACCAGGATCACTTGACGTGGCTTATCCCAGCGAGGAACCAAGCAGTTTCTTATTCTGTGGACTTTAATGCGGACCCAGTCTCTTGGACTCAAATCATGAGCTGGTTTTCTTTCATGATTGGTCGCATCCGGTCCAACCTGATGAAATACAGAATGCACCACATCAGCCAATCCTTTGCAATAGTCCAATACGAGATCATCAGTTATAGTCAGCAGTTTGTTGACAGGTACGTGTGCTTGTCTCATTGCTCGTCCCATGATTATTTCATGAGGACTCAGACCTGTTTTTCTGTCAGGTATGCTTCTGATGCTCATCAGCACCAATGGCAGGGCATCGGGCCATTTAAGCCCTGCGGCTTGACACATTTTTCCTAACCTATTCTTTATTGTTCCATTTACTTGCTCTACCACTCCAGAAGCCTCTGGTCGGTAAGCACAGTGCAGCTTTTGTTGAATGTCAAGTGCTTCACATATCAGTTGGATTATTTCATTCTGGAAATGTGTTCCTCTATCTGTTTCAATCGTTACTGGAAAGCCATATCTAGGAATGAATTCTCTCAGCAGGATCTTGGCCACAGTAACTCCATCATTCCTTCTTGTTGGATAGGCTTCCACCCAACGAGAAAACAAGCAGACCACCAGGACATACCTCAATCTATTGCTTGGGGGCATTTCAATAAAATCTAGTTGCATTCGGGTAAAAGGACCTCCTTTGCGTCCTATTGTTCCCAAACTCACTACTGTCTTCCTTCCAGGATTTATTTGTTGGCATGTAAGACATCTTTGACAAAGGCTTTCAGCTATAGCCCTAAATTTTGGGTTATACCAGGTCTGTCTGAAAAGTCTGATCATGGCATCCCTACCAATGTGTGCCTGCCCATGGTACATCCGTGCCATATTAGAGATCATGCTATCAGGCATAACTGGTCTTTCATCTCTATAAACCCAGACTTCATCTTCCTCTCTTTGTCTGCAACCTGCTTTTATCCAACCATCTTTCTCCTCATCATCTGCTTCTTCCTGCAATTGTTTTACCTCATCCCAGGTTTCAACTGTGTTAGTAAACAGCAAGGGACCTGAAACATCCTCTTTTTCCCTTCTCCGATTCATTGAAGTCATGTTTCTGGCACAATATTGAGCTAATTCGTCTGCGAATTTGTTACCCACTGCAATATAATCGGTTCCGTTTTTGTGTGCAGCGCATTTTACCACTGCAATCTGTTTAGGTAGCTGTATCGCCTCAAGCAACTTCTTCACAAACTCACCATACCTTATAGGAGATCCTGCAGAAGTCAGGAATCCCCTCTGGGACCAGATCTGTCCAAAATCGTGGACCACTCCGAAGCCATACTGGCTATCCGTGATCACCGTAATTCGGAAGTTCTTTCCCAGTTTGCATGCTCGAATCAGAGCAATCAGTTCAACAACTTGGGCTGAACGTATTCCTCTCAAACAGGATGCTTCCATTATGGTTGCCACCGTACATACAGCATACGCAGCACTTAAAACTCCTTCACTTGTTCTCAGGCATGATCCGTCCACAAACATCACATAATCTGATTCTTTTAAGGGTTCATCTCTGATATCAGGGCAAGGCTTTGTGCAAAATTCAAGCACATCCAAACACTTATGATCAACATCATCTTTGACTTCTACATTTACTTCATCTGGCAATGAAGTTGAAGGATTCACACTCGTGCATCTTACAATGGTTACATTGTCTGCACCCAAAATCACTTTTTCATACCTAGTCAGCCGACTATGTGTCATGAATTGGGTTTTGTTCGGGTCAGAAGGATTTCAACGGAGTGTGGGACATATACTCTCAAAGGATATCCCATCACAATGCCTTCACTCTGTTCCAGACTCACACAAGTAGCAGCTACTGCTTTCAGACATCCAGGCAACGCCTTTGCTACCGGGTCTAAAACAGCTGAAAAATAGGCGATTGGTCTTTTCATTTTTCCATGCCTTTGCACTAATACTGAAAGTGCACATCCGTCTCTCTCGCTACAATACAGCTCAAATTCTTTATCATAATCAGGCATTCCCAATGCTGGTGCCTCACACAAACTTGTTTTCAGTTCCTTAAAAGCCTTCATTTCCTCCTCATCCAATTCAATTGGATCTTTGACATCCCTCTTTGTCAATCGCTGTAAAGGTTTCGCAATTAATGAAAATCCACTTATCCACTGTCGACAATAACCAACCATTCCAAGGAACATTCTCACCTCTCTCTGTGTCATTGGGGCTCTCATTCCTTGGATAATCCTTATTCTTTCTGTCGTCACCTTTCGCATCCCTTTCTCAATCTTATGGCCTAGGTTCTGTACCTCCTGTTGACAAAATTGCAGTTTTGATGGAGACACCTAATGTCCTCCTCCTGCCAAATTATTCAATAAAGCAATTGTGTCCCTAACACATGCTTCTCTGGTCCTTGATGCCACTAATAGGTCATCAATATATTGGACCATCACAGATTTTTCAGGCATTTTTAAATCTTCTAATGATTTCTTCAGAATCTGATTAAAGATTGAAGGACTTTCAGTATACCCTTGAGGAATTCGGCATCATGCCAAAATATGCTCTCCGAACCGGAACGTAAATAATGGCTGGCTGTCAGGGTGCAATGGAATAGAAAAGAATGCATGGCACAAATCAATAACTGTGTACCATTCTGCATCATGTGGAATCTGATACAGTATTACAGCGGGGTTTGGCACAATTGGGCAGCAAGGAATAACAATCTTATTTACCTTTCTCACGTCTTGCACTATCCTTAATGTTCCATTCGGCTTCTTCAATCCCATTATAGGAGAATTACATGGGCTACTCATTATTTCTCTCAAAATTCCTTGGTCAATCATCTTATTAACTACAGGTGTTATTCCTTCAATAATTTCTGGCGTTAATTTGTACTGCGGGGTATTTGGGTAATTTGTTCCTTCCCTTACAGTAATTTTTACAGGTTCAACTCCTCTCATTAGTCCAATATCTTCGCCTGTGAAATCCCTTACATCAGACCTGACCATTCCGTTCAATTCAATAGGGATTTTCTCTGCATCAAACACAGGAACATGTCATTCACTCCTGGTTCTAGTTCTGCCATTGTCATTTTATACAGGACATCCTCATCTGGTGTCTGGAAAGCAATACCATCTGGGGTACATGAGATGCAAAGTAGATCGCGTCCTAATAAATTTACAGGACTGCAATCACACACCACAAAGCGATGCATCTCTTTGAATGGTCCAACTTTTACCTCTACTGGTTTTGTAAGAGGGGTTTTAATCTGCCTGTTCGAAACACCTACAACTTGGATATATTCTCCTGCGAGAGGAAGGTTTGGAATTTCCACTGATCTAACAGTAGAACGGGTAGCTCCAGTGTCCACAAGGAATGTAACATTTACACCATTCACTTTTCCATCCACAAATGGACCTGACTGATCTACCTCTAGAGTTGCGCCAAGCACGCACTCGTCTTCCTCTCCTAGGCACTGTCATAAGCTTTCATCCGATTCATCTCCATCCTGCTGTAACCAATACTGCGAAACTGCAGCTGCGCGCGGCAATTTTGTTACCTGCTCTCCTCCGTAGAATCCTGCCTCTGTACTGTATCTCTGAGGATTTACACTCTTTGGAAGAGGTGGTTGCGGCACCTGACACTGTTTACTAACTACCTGAGGTTGTTGCAGCTGTTGGTAACTCACCTCATTCTGCACCTGTGGATTTAATGGTTGATTTTCTGTATTAGCTTTTGGAGGAAATTTACACTCGTTTCTCCAGTGTCCTAATTTTCCGCAATTATGACATGGCCATTTCTTTTTAGCCTCTTCTATACTCATTTGACCTTTTCCCTTACCAATATTCGGTTTGGATTTAGTCTACCCCTGCATCACTAGACTGATTATTCATCTGAGCTTCTTGCTTTTCTGCAACTTTTACTTGTGCCCACATTGCCTTTTCCTTGAGTTTACGCTGTCTACTTTCAATATCGTCACTACAATATTTTGCATACCTTAATACTTCATCTACTGTGCTATTCTGCCAACACAACATATGCTGCTTAATCATTTCACTTACCTCAGGTCTCAAGCCATACACAAATCTATACACAAAATGACTCATATCTTTTTCACTCAAGTTCTCGTATCCACTATACTGTTTAAAGACCAAAAGCAGTCTCTCATAGTAAGCATGTACAGATTCCTTACTCTCCTGAGTTGTTCTATCAATCTTTACCCAGTCCGTTTCTTTTGGTGGGATTTTATTTTTCAGAAACGTGATTGCCTGTTCATATTTTCTCATTACTTCTGAACCTGGGGCTCCTGTTTTTGCATCTCTAGGATATTCTTCCTTCGGCCAGTCAATTGTAATTTTACATTCTGTCCATAAATCTGCTGGTACAACAATTTCAAACAATCCATCCAAATCTTCCCACAACACCTTTGAAACTTTTACAAACCTTTCTACCTGTCTATACCATTCTATAGGTTTCTCTCTCAATCTTGTAAAGTCATTTGTAAATGACAATATATCTTGTCTGGACCATGGGACATGTACATAGCTTCCTCCTGGAGTTTCCCTCATTGGATACTCCATTACTATCGGTTCTTTCTCTTTTACCGGAAAAGCCAATGAAGCTTTATCAGTCATTCCCTCCTTTCTTCTTATCCACCTGTCCACATCTCCCCAATTTCTCAATAATACAATCAGTTCCTTTATCTGTGTTAACCGTCCTGAAGTGTTCAGATTTTCTATATCCTTTTCACTAAAATCTACCCTGTATGGTTTCTGCAATACTCTGATTTTTCCAAATTCTACTCCTAGTTCGTTCGCTGTTTCTTCCAATTTCTCATGCAAGTTCCTAGCTCTCCAAGTAACACTTTTACACATAAACATTAACTCGTCATCTTGGTAGGACTTCAACCGATCTGTACCAATAGTCCCTAGAATCAATTCCTCCATATCTATTTTTAATCTAATCACGTCCAAAGGTTGTGGTTCAGCATCTTTCTTCTGTAAGTTCCTCACCCATTCATTTAATTCTTCTGCAGTCGGACCCACAGGGGTTTTATTTATTTCTGCCCAACTTGTACTTCTCTCTGGGGTCTCAGTTGCTGACTCGGTTCCCATAGGAATCTTATTTATCTGACTCTCATTAATTGTCAAATTTGTAGGTGGACTCGACCTACATGAACCAACAGAATCTCTTGCCTCTCTATTTTCTGGAATTATCCCTTCTCTTACTTTTTGCATACTAGAGTTCAATGGAATTGTCAGGGAATGCTCATCTATTCTTTGATTTTCAAATACCGGAATTACTGGCCCTTTCGTTACTGGCACAGTCACAGCTTCCATAATCTTTGTTAGTTCTCTTGTCTTTTCAGTCAACTCTCTTGTGGTTCTGGCTAATTCAGTTGTATTACCATTGTCATGCTTCACATTCTGTGGTGTTTCTAATTTATCAAAGGACCTATTTATTTCATAATTTCGTTCAGGGCTTTCATTTCTTGCAGTTTCCATTGGCGGTGCATTTGGAGTCTCCACCGCAGAATTCTGTTGATATGGAGGGGGTCTTTTATTTAAAATGTCCTCCAGCACCTCATCCTCTGTGTCGCTAACTCCATACCCATACCTTTCTGTTACTGCATGCTTCTTTTTCTCCGTACACTTCCTCCCTGTAATCTCTTCAACTGTTCTGACAGGAAACAAACCATCCGTCATGTTAGCATACCGCCATCGTCTCATCCTGTCTTCATGATTCAATCCCCATACTCTTCCATGGACTAAACTATAATTCTTTGCACCTCTGTGTCTTTCCCTTTCATACATCTCATCTTCCCATTCACCTAAAGCTTCGAACTGTGTTGGTCTAGGTCTCGGTTCAGGTTTCATCATCTTTTCTCTCAAATTTTGAAGTACAGCTGTGCTAAACGAACCATTTTCTGGAAATGCCAATACTCCATCACCTTGGGTATATTTCGCCCAATTTTCCAACCAAATACAGGTATGATAGCCATATTTCAACATCATATGAGATGCTGGCGTTTTCGGCGGAGGAAGTACTTCCCCTTCCCTATTCACAACCTTCTTGTCTTTCTTGAAAAAGTTTTTAATCTTTGTAAACCATGACGGTTTCTCTCTACCATACTCATAATAAGCCATATTTCACTGTTCTTTTTCTCAAAACAAATACACGAAATTCTTCACCACTCTGTTCTTTCTACTGCTCGGCTATTCGGACCTATCCCAGCGCGTCTCACACCAACGCACCAATCCGAAAGTTTTACGTCACTCTCACACTAACCAATACCAGCGCGTCTTCACACTAACGCACCAATCAGGAAGCGCTTCGCTCTTCCACAACTGGCCAATACCAGTGCGGTCTTTGTTGACGTCAGTTCTACTCCTGTCTCTACTGACCCCTCCTTTACAAAAATTATCTGCAGTTTTCTTAACTTTTCTTCTCGACAAAAATTGATTAGTTACAACGTAAAACACATTACCATTGTCTGTTTTGCTAAACAAAAGAAATAGTTTGTTCTAACTTACAAGAATACTATTTTGTTCGATAAGTGTAGCACTTCTCTCTACCTTACCCTTCTCTCAAGCAAGAGGTAAACCCGTTTCTCTGGGGATAAAACACATGTGGAGACTACACCGCTCCTGAGAATTAAGGCCAGAGTTTCACAAGAAAACCTGTTGCTATTTTACTCAAATGCAATTTCATACATGAAATGTCCCTAACATAACACAATCCTGTGTTATCACCAATTTGAAATCAGACAATGCACAATTCCATGTGACTTCTCTTGCCACAAGTGTCCACTTCCTACTTTCCGGAAGCTTCAAAATTTCGACTTATACATAACATAACACAAATTCAACATAGAGTGTTAGACATGAAAAATCAATAATCGAAAATCACCAAACTAATCTATAGAAACCATAACTCTGCTACCAAGAAATCTGATCCGATACAAAAGGGGATGATGGACGGAACGCTTGAGCCAATCAAACACTCACCCCCAGTCAACTGATCTGGGTTTAATCCATCATCATTCTTTAGCTCGCTCCACCACCCCAGTTCAGACATGGCCATATGCAAATCAGTCTGACCCTGTGCCTCATGGGAACAGTCCAGCCCAAACTGCCAAGCCATGTCTTCCATGGACCGGAAACAAGCATCCTAGGACCGGTTTCTGGCATTCCAGCCGTCATCAGCCAGGCTTGCTTGAATCCAGTGGCAAAGTGAGCAAGGGACCCACGTCTGGGCATACCCCCACCAACTTAGGGCGAACAAAGCGATACAAAAGGGGATGATGGACGGAACGCTTGAGCCAATCAAACACTCACCCCCAGTCAACTGATCTGGGTTTAATCCATCATCATTCTTTAGCTCACTCCACCACCCCAGTTCAGACATGGCCATATGCAAATCAGTCTGACCCTGTGCCTCATGGGAACAGTCCAGCCCGAACTGCCAAGCCATGTCTTCCATGGACCGGAAACAAGCATCCTAGGACCGGTTTCTGGCATTCCAGCCGTCATCAGCCAGGCTTGCTTGAATCCAGTGGCAAAGTGAGCAAGGGACCCACGTCTGGGCATACCCCCACCAACTTAGGGCGAACAAGCGATACAAAGGGGATGATGGACGGAACGCTGAGCCAATCAAACACTCACCCCCAGTCAACTGATCTGGGTTTAATCCATCATCATTCTTTAGCTCACTCCACCACCCCAGTTCAGACATGGCCATATGCAAATCAGTCTGACCCTGTGCCTCATGGGAACAGTCCAGCCCGAACTGCCAAGCCATGTCTTCCATGGACCGGAAACAAGCATCCTAGGACCGGTTTCTGGCATTCCAGCCGTCATCAGCCAGGCTTGCTTGAATCCAGTGGCAAAGTGAGCAAGGGACCCACGTCTGGGCATACCCCCACCAACTTAGGGGCGAACAAAGCGATACAAAGGGATGATGGACGGAACGCTTGAGCCAATCAAACACTCACCCCAGTCAACTGATCTGGGTTTAATCCATCATTCTTTAGCTCACTCCACCACCCCAGTTCAGACATGGCCATATGCAAATCAGTCTGACCCTGTGCCTCATGGGAACAGTCCAGCCCGAACTGCCAAGCCATGTCTTCCATGGACCGGAAACAAGCATCCTAGGACCGGTTTCTGGCATTCCAGCCGTCATCAGCCAGGCTTGCTTGAATCCAGTGGCAAAGTGAGCAAGGGACCCACGCCTGGGCATACCCCCACCAACTTAGGGCTGGACTGTTCCCATGAGGCACAGGGTCAGACTGATTTGCATATGGCCATGTCTGAACTGGGGTGGTGGAGTGAGCTAAAGAATGATGATGGATTAAACCCAGATCAGTTGACTGGGGGTGAGTGTTTGATTGGCTCAAACGTTCCGTCCATCATCCCCTTTTGTATCGCTTTGTTCGCCCTAAGTTGGTGGGGGTATGCCCAGACGTGGGTCCCTTGCTCACTTTGCCACTGGATTCAAGCAAGCCTGGCTGATGACGGCTGAAATGCCAGAAACCGGTCCTTGGATGCTTGTTTCTGGTCCAGGGAAGACATGGCTTGGCAGTTCGGGCTGGACTGTTCCCATGAGGCACAGGGTCAGACTGATTTGCATATGGCCATGTCTGAACTGGGGTGGTGGAGTGAGCTAAAGAATGATGATGGATTAAACCCAGATCAGTTGACTGGGGGTGAGTGTTTGATTGGCTCAAACGTTCCGTCCATCATCCCCTTTTGTATCGCTTTGTTCGCCCTAAGTTGGTGGGGGTATGCCCAGACGTGGGTCCCTTGCTCACTTTGCCACTGGATTCAAGCAAGCCTGGCTGATGACGGCTGAAATGCCAGAAACCGGTCCTAGGATGCTTGTTTCCGGTCCAGGGAAGACATGGCTTGGCAGTTCGGGCTGGACTGTTCCCATGAGGCACAGGGTCAGACTGATTTGCATATGGCCATGTCTGAACTGGGGTGGTGGAGTGAGCTAAAGAATGATGATGGATTAAACCCAGATCAGTTGACTGGGGGTGAGTGTTTGATTGGCTCAAACGTTCCGTCCATCATCCCCTTTGTATCGATACGAAATCTGATCCAGCGCGGCTAATATAAATTTCTCCTTAGGACACCAATCCAGGTAAAACACTTACGCAACCTATTGTTATTTACAACTTATGTCAGTGGGGCCCATGACACCGCATACATACATTCATTCAATCTCTGGATTACACGCTAAGGAGAATGTGCTGCTGGACGAATGGGATACCTTGTTAAATTCGACAGAATAATAATCTATACATTATATGCATTAACTTTGGATCCTGTCGGTTCTAAACATCAAGGTACTCCGCTATTCGGTCGATGGACCAACTAGTAGAATAAGTTGATGGTGATTAAGACCAGCTCAATCACAATTAAAACCTTTAACATTTATAAATCATAAATTTATTAAAGAAACACAGACTCATTTTAAAGTTAGAATATAATTTTATCTAAATTCTTCAATCAAATAAGTGAAATTCTTTATTAAACAAACACATTTAATATATCAATAAACATTTAAGAAAGGTTTAGGAAAAGTGAAACTTATGCATTACCCTCGGCCATGGGGCGATGACAAGAATGGTTCACCAAAGGAAATAAACCGCAGATCACAGAATAGGACTCCCAAACTGACTGACTGTCCCGCTAACCTCCTCGTTCGCACCTCCCAGGCAGAATTTCCCGCAACTATCTCGTTCCTTCCCCAGTCAAAGTTCAAAGTCCAAAATGATAGAGTCTTTCGCAGCATCAAAGTGGAAAAATGAAAAATAAAGAAGCGGCATGGCAATAACACCAACAGCAACCAACCCACGTAAGAGCAGACTCTCTTAAACCCTATTCTCTGGCTTACTACACATAAAAGTTGCAATCCTTAAGGGCAAGAATCACGCTAATTGGTCCATTGGAGGATGGTGATGGTCACCTCATCGCCCTCCTTGTTCAAACTGGTTTGGGGACAATAAAACACACAATAAGTCTCATGACTCTGGGGTCAAAAGTAATTCAACTTGTCCATTCATTTTGTAGCGATCTTTGATGGTCACATTTTAGTTCATCCATTGTCACTCGGTTCTTTCCCATCCATTCCCACGAATACATGCTGAATCTCTTGGTACATTCTTCATTGTAGGTCAGATCGACCTTGACATCTCTCACTCCGGGCTCAGGCCGCATTCACGTGACTTGAACTTTCTTTATTGCTTCTGCGCAGAGGCCATCTTAGTCATCTCACGTGATCTCATCCTTTCCAGCAGCCATTTTCGAAGCATGGCCTAGCAGGCCCGAACGAACTATCATAAGAACAAACACAACCGAAATTAAAACATAGAAAATAAGCCTTTCTGTTTACCACCCGCCATTCTAAAGACCCGTGTTAGGTGTTACCTAGCTGAAGCGACATTTAAAGCCATTTTACTTACCATCTGCATTCTTTGCCACAATACAATTTTACTACACAACCCAAATCATGCAATTTCACTCTAATTAATATGCAAATCACAATACTAAGGTTAATTAACCTCACAATTGTAAGTAGATTAGATTTTGCACAAATCAGCATATTACCCACGTGTAGTATTTACTAAAAAGGTGCGTTTGTTGGTTAATACATGCAATTTCAAACGGTAAGTATTATTAATTATTAAGAGGTCATTAATTTCCAAGGGGTACAAAATTATTTTGTTTACCCTGCTCCATCACATCATATACACTTAAACAGAGTTTAATTTTCGGTGGTGGGATAATCCTCAGCTCCAGTGTCCCTAATAGAATTTAAAATTGTTGACTCGTCAGCTAGAATTTTTTTATTCAATGTTAAGCTAGATTAAAGTTGAGCCACCACCATCAATGCAACATCCACAATAGGTTTATGATAAAACACCTTGAAGGTGGAATCAGAAGAACAATCCGCTACAGCCATAATGTCTTCTAAGCGAGAACCAGTAGAAAAAAAAGCTTTAGAGGCCATAGCCCCGTGCACAGAATGCTCCCCAAAAAGGGATACATCAATTCCGGCTTCTGCCAGCAGCCATTTAAACCAACGGGCCAAAGCTGCCGATGAGACAGGGTGGAAAGGTTTCTTTAGTGAAATTGGCAGTTGACCCTCCAAATATCTGCAAAACTCATAGGTACACTCCTCATAAGACTTAAGGCATTTACCCACACACAACTTTTGATTATGAGGGAAAGCAGGATAACTGATACATTGCGATGCAGTTTTAGTAGGTCTTGAAATAGAGACAGACACCCCGGAGGGAGTAAATACTCTACCTGCTAAATCGAAGGCACTCACATCCGAAACACGTCTACATGAAATGAGACACATTAGAAGCGTCCGCTTTTCAGTTAACTGTTTGCGAAAGAGATCTTCGTTTGCAGGTTAAGCTCTGAGAAAGCGCAAAACTATGTCATCATCCCATAACGTTTAATATTTCGGCTGAGGGGGATGGACCAACCGAATACCCCTAAGCAACTTGCATACTAAAGGGTGTTCACCCAGTGGTTTGCCATCCAGATGAGGATGTCCAGCAGAAATAGCAGAACGCAAGTTGTTTATAGTCCTATATGCTAATCCGTGACTAGCAATGTCAGATAAAAAATTCACAATCATATAGACACCTCCCCCCAAGGAATCCACACTCCGTTCACTACACCAACATACCCATCAGCGCCAGGCCACCTCATATCATTTATGTGTAGAGGAGGGAACCCAAGACTGTGACAAGAAGAACATAGTGCCTTGCAAAACTCCTGGCACTTGCCGGTATCACCTGAAAGTCTCCACACCATAAGGGACAAGTGCCCCTGACCCAGCGGGTCGGAGAGAAGATCTGGGAAGGAGAGAATCCACATTGGTGGTGCACAAGACAGCAACATTGCTCCAGGAATCCAAGGCTGGGCCTTCCAACAAGGGGTCACTAGGACCAACTCTGCTGTCTGCCGACTCACCTGCGAGAGTACCTTCTGGATCATAGAAAAGGGAGGAAACGCTTACAGAAGACCCATCTACCTGGACTGGAGAAAAGCACCTGAATTGGGTGCCAGAGGATCCGGTCCCCAACTGTAAAAGGTCAGGAGGTGGGCATTCAGACAGGATGCAAATAGATCTATTGTGCATGATCCCCACATCAGATTTAGCTCGTGAAAAACCCAGGGATGGAGCCTTCAATCGCTGGAATCACGCAGGAACCAAGAGTTCCAGTCCGCTATCACATTGGACTGGCCCGTAATGTACTCTGCTGTCAGCAAGATTTGATGCTGGAGACAATAATGCCAGAAATCCTTGGCAATCTCCACCAGAAGTCGGGATTTTGTTCCGACCAGGCGGTTGATCTACTGTATCGCCGAGACGATTTCCATTCTCAGACAAATGCAACAACTCGCTTTGCATGGGGATAAAGTGCGAACTGCAAAGGACCCCGCTAACACCCCGAGGCAATTGATGTGAAGATGAAGCTCGTCCGGAGATCACCTGCCCCATCTCCACCAGGCCACACTGGGCCCCCTTGCTCCATTGGCTGTCGTCCGATTTTATGACCACCTCAGCAACTGACGCAAAGATGGCTTTGCCGTTCCAGTCATCCGTGTGGTCCAACCACCAGGACATCTCCTTCCTAGCTTCCTCCGACAACACTATTCGCTCCGAATAAGAGCACCTTCCGAAGGTGTAAGATCTTTAATCGTTGAAGGGCCCGATAATGAAGGGGTACCGGGTATATCGCTTGGATGGATGACACCAAAAGAGCTACTATGCGAGCCAAGATCCTCAATGATATAGTCAGAGAGGCAAGGGCTATCCTCAACTCTTTCTTGGTAGACAGCCGTTTCTTTAACGGTAACTGGAGCTGGGCCTTGATAAAGTCTACGTGAAAACCCAGGAATTCTAGAGTCTGGGAAGGAACCATGATCAATTTCTCCGAATTGATGACAAACCTCAGATCCTGAAGGAGCTGAACAGCCCAAGAGAGGTGAAGAAGAACATTGCTCCTGCTCTGCGCCATGACGAGAATTTCATTCAGATTTATAATCAATCTCACTCCCGCTCCCCGAGATATTGGACTACAGGCCGAAGCCACTTGGTGAAACACCAGGGAGCTGATGAAAGACTAAATGGCTGTAAACTCGTACCAGAGATGGCACCAGTGAAATCGGAGAAACCTCTGATGGGGGGGGTCAACGATGGGGACTGCTAAGAAAGCGTCCTTGAGGTCGAGACAGACCATGCAATCTCCCTCCTGTAAAAGATCGCAGAGCAAGTGTATGCCCTCTATCTCGAAATGGCTATATACGATCCAAGAATTGAAATGTTTGAGGTTCAGGACCAGACGAAGGCCTCAATCCTTCTTCTGAACCAAGAAGATTTTGCTGTGGATGAGGTAAAGACCTCACAATCGCTCTTTTTAAGAGTAGCTCACAAATCTCGTCATCTATGAAACTGCTTGGGAAAAAGAAGAGTGGGATGCTTCTCCTGCTGAGGCATGGAGTAAACCTCCAATCTGAACCGTCTTCAACACCCAAGTATCCTGAGTGATAGCCCTCCAATTGTGCAGGTACAACAGTATTTTGCCCCCATCAAAGCTTCTGTAGCTGGAAAAACTCTTACCTGAGTTAGTGATATCAGCAGCGGCAGTGTTGTTACCACCTGGATATCCGCTTGCTGAGCGCGGCCACGACCTCCTCTATTATGGGTGGGTTAGAAGTTGGAGGAGCTAGAGGGAGTATCTCTGCCCCTTTGATAATATCCTCAGGAAGCCTGGTTGAATCCACGGCCTGGCACTCGGCCTCGAAAGCACCCAGCCCTGGTATAAATGCCACTGTTAAACACCTTTTTCATAGATTTTTGGGCCTGGTCCAAAGCAGAGAAAGTGGCAACACACTTGCCGAGGTCTTTAACAAATTTGTCCCCAAAATAGCAATCCATTCGCCATAGTGCCTGCCTCCGTAGAGGCCTACTCACCAGCTTCTGGTCAATCCTCATTAGAAAGGACATGCAGCGTTCTGTGGACATCGCACAGTTAGCGTTGCCAAGGAGGCATAATCCTCGCTGAGTCCATTCAAGGATTTCCCCCGGATCCAAATAGGAATTTGCCTCCTTCACCTGGACGGCCGACTCTAAAATCTTAGTAAGTGGACCGGAAAGGTCCAACAGCTTATCATGGCATCTGCACCATGCCCTGTCCAGTCCTTTTTTGGGGTCTTTTGTAAACTTTTTGAGGAAAGTCGCCATATTGGGATACAATTCTGGTGTCTTTGCCACTTTGCCTAAGAGGGAGGGTTGAGGGCATTCCGATCTCAGTGTGTTACGTACCTCACACTCAAACCCTTTGCGCAGTCTATCTTGGACATAATGCGCAACTTCCATACAAGGCACCCATTTGGTGGAATGCAGGCAAACTATATTCTCTCAATCAAACAGCAGGTTTGTATTACCTAATGTCTGTATTTCCATAGTGGAATGGTGTCCTTTACGTTTGCTCTTCACCGCTGCTTTATATTCTCTTGGGGGGCGTTTGAATCAGATGGTGGGGAAAAGAATGCAGAAGACAAGTTTTCCAGGTGGGGTATTGAACCCACTGAGATCCCTTAGGGACATTGAGACGATGTGCTCCCATATTCATGGTCCGAAGGACTGAAGCAGCAATCTGTGAGAGGACGTCCGCGGAGGAAGAATCCTCCCTGAGGCTCTCTGGGCAAATCATTGGTCACATCATTAGAGAAGGAATCTACGGGAGGCCCAACCAACTCACGCTGTCCATAACGGGCCAGTGGCTGCGTAAAAGGCCTCAAAGCCCTAAATAGGGCCCTATTAACGTAATTCTGCACGTGGGTATCCAGTTCTTCCACCAACCTCTCTTCCACCTGGTGCTCATAGGGCACCTCAGCATATTCCATGTATCCTTCTTCCTGTTCAGCGTAGTACGCCATTCTGCTTCAAGTAAATAAAGTGCAGAGAGGAGTTCGAAGAGGTTTAGAGGGCATTTCAGCCCCAAATAGCAGGTGTCAACAAAGCCTCAAAGGAGACAAATAGGGCAAAAACTGCCCAAGCCAGTCAATCAAATAAGGAGGGAGCAGATATCCCCAGGGCAGAGCCCTTGAAACACTTATATCGCTCTGTCGGGCATTCTTAGGGGACAGGAGCTGAAGATGTCCTGCAGCACAACGCGTAAAACTGATCGGAAGGTCAAAAGGCCAGGATCGGCTTAGCGCACATGCACAATGTGAGAAGTTGGCCTGGCATATGCTGTCCACTAATTATAGTGTGCACCTTGCACCAGTCCAAACCACCCCTTATTGGAGATAGGTTAAAGACAACCTTATTGAAAGCTATCCTAGTGGTAGCTATGGAGAGCAGCCTTCAGGCTAAGTCTTGAAGGAATGTAAAGCAGCTTGTTTTACCAGTCTATAATCTCTTGAGTGACCAAATGAAAGAGCACCACACCAGGTATATATTCAAAATATATGTATTTATTGCTAAACACACCCCTCTAGTCTCTTTATGAGGCTAGAGTTCGAAGTACACAAGTTATAAGTTATTTAAACACAGTAATAGCACAAATACACGTTTGGGCCCTGGGGCGTACCAAACCATATACCAATAAAGTGGTATAAGAACCACGACTGAACTAGACACTAGGCCTAGAGCCTCTAGAAGTGCTTGGACCACAAGGAACCACCCAAGGTAGTGACACAGGGGACCCACGGGGGACGCGTGCAGTGTAAATACACAACCGCGATACGCCGTTAACTTCTATGGAGAAAGTCGCGATCAGGAAATTAAAGAAAAGGGACACTTAAAGGGAGGACTTGGAGCAAACCCTTTGAGAACTAGGTCGTTCTGAGAGTCTCTACCCCCGGGAGCACCGGAGTACTCGTGTTACCTCACCCAGGGAAGCCGGGTGCATAGGTGCCTTTCGGGTCGGGTTTCGTCTGCCGATTTGAATGGCGATCTGCTGCAAAGTGCTGCTGGCGACCAAGTGGAAAGTGTCCGGGTGGATCCAAGAGTGGATCGGAGATCTGAAGAACCTGAAAGCAGAGGGGACAGCGTCTGGGTCACTAGCCAGTGACCAGGAAGGCGGTGGACAGATGCCCACCGATGTCGCTTGCTTCAAGTGCGTTGATGGTCGTCTTGACTCTTCAGCCACGAGGTCCAGGAGGCGTTGTCGGCGACCAGGAGCAGGATTCGGGCTGGTACACGATGTCTGTCGAGTGCTGAGGTGTCGGCGACCGGATTGGACACAACAAGCCTTGGCAACGGCAAGTCTCGGTGAAGATGAAGATCGTCGATGGTGCAGACCAGCAAGGTCTGAGGAACTCACCCAGCGAGGGTAAGTGAGGGCAGGCCTGGAGCAACCAGGGTGCCCAAGAAGAAAAGGATTGGCCTTCGTGAAGGGCTACTAGCCAACGGGCTAGCGACCACGAAGGAGCCTCGAGACGTCGCACGTGGATCTGGCTCACAGGACACTCGTGGAGTGGAGGCCAGTGATCTTCGGTGCAGTTGGTGCTGGAGGCTAGGGCTACTCGGAGCCCAAAGCACGACTTCGTGGGAGACCCAGAAGAGGATGCACTAGCAAATGCGTGCGGTGTCCAGGGGTCACGGTTCCACGTTACCCACGACAGCTACGGGCCTCAGCTTTGCTGGGGACTCAGGGCAGCCTCGGGAAGTCTGGAAATCCACCTCTGGTGATGCAAAGACTTCGGCGTCCGACGGGAGCTTAGGCGATGCAGACCGGACAATTGCTTCTTTGGTGCCTGCCAAGCAGGGGAGTCACTCCTTGACCCCAAGCGAGATTCTTCTGTCCTCTAGTCTTTAGTAGAGCGTCGAAGGTCCAGGATTCTGTTTCAGAGTTTCGTCCAGGGATAATCTAAAGTCCTAAGGACTGGGTTCCTATACTTATACCAAGTTTAGGGGTTGGACTACTCTGTGGCCCCACCTATGGGTGGGTCAGGGCAGAGGGGTGGCTACACCCCTTTCCCTTTGTCCAGTTCGCGCCAAAGCAGGGGCTGCAAGCCCCTGATCCGGTTTGAACTGGGGTATGCACAGGTACACCAAGTGTGCCCCCAGTGCAGGACTTCAAAGCACCCGAAAGTGCTCCCGCCCAGCCCCAATACACATTATCCTGTCTGGGGAGGTGGTCACACCTCCCTGGGACAGGAAACCTATTGTCCAGGCCTCCCTGCCGGAGTTTCGTCCAGCAGCAGGAGGCCAGACTCGTGTCTGTGGCAGCAGCATCCATTTTGTGATGCCAGGGCTTTAGAAAGAAGTTACTGGCCAGGCCAGGGTTAACATGTATTTCCCTCTAGAAGGGTGGAATGCTACTCCCCGCCGCCAGAATTGGCGGGGGGGTAGTATTCCAAGATGTTTGACACCAAACACGACATGTTTAGGTGCAGCCATTCCAAAGTTAGCATTTAACGCGAGGTTATAATGCGCTTAAGAGTATATGGTCAGGCTGCACTACAAACAGCATCAGAGAAGGGTCTCCGAACGCTGCAGAGGGGCCCTGCTCATGCAGGGGCACCCTCTCACATAGGAACCACGCACTCTGCCTTCAGGATTGATAAGGCCTGCCATAGGAGTGACTTATAGGTTTATATGTGTGAGTGTATTTAGTGATATAGGTAGCCTATATCACAGTAAGGGGTGCATGCACCACCTTACCCAGGCTGCAGTAGCAGACCTGTGGTGTCAGTTTGGATGGCCTTCCAGGGGTGGCATAATACATGCTGCAGCCCCTGGTAGGCCTCTGAGGTACCTATGCCCTTGGTACATAGTATACCATATACTAGGGACTTATAAGGGCACTCCAGATTCCAATCAGTGATGTGCCTAAGGCACATGGAAACCATTTTAGAGAGGAAGCAGCTAGGCTGGGGTTCTGATTAGCAGGGCCCCAGCCAGACTAAGGTCGAAAAACAGTGAAGCATCAGCAAAAAGTGGGGGTACCCATATGAAGCAGATCCTACTCTCCTACACAACCCCCCAAACGTAGGGACATTAAACTAACCTTGCCCAGTTAAGTCTTCATGTTCTAAGTGGAAGTACCTAGAGAGTCCATCTGCATTGGCATGGTTACTCCCAGGTCTATGTTCCACTGTGAAGTCCATCCCCTGTAGGGAAATGGACCACCTAAGCAGTTTGGGGTTTTCACCCTTCATTTGTTTTAGCCATAAGAGGGGCTTATGGTCTGTCTGAACAAGGAAGTGGGTACCAAACAAGTATGGCCTCAACTTCTTCAGAGCCCAGACCACAGCAAAGGCCTCCTCTCTATGGCTGACCAACGTTTCTCTCTAGGAGTCAGCCTTCTGCTAACAAAAGCTACTGGCTGATCCTGACCTTCATTCAATTGTGACAGTACAGCCCCTACCCCCAATTCAGATGCATCAGTTTGAACAATGAACTTCTTGGAGTAATCAGGACTCTGTAGAATGGGAGCAGTGCACATGGCCTGCTTCAGGTCATCAAATGCCTTTGACAGCTAACTGTCCACTGAACCTTTTGGGCATTTTCTTAGAAGTTAAGTCATTCAGGGGTGTCACTATTGATCCATACCCCTTGACAAATCTCCTATAGTACCCAGTCAGGCCTAAGAAGGCTCTCACCTGAGTCTGGGTAGTTGGAGCAGTCCAGTCCATGATAGTCTGGATCTTGCTCTGCAAAGGTTGAACCTGGCCTCCACCCACAAGGTGGCCCAGGTACACAACCTGACTCTGCCCTATCTGGCACTTAGTGGCCTTGATAGTCAGGCCTGCCTTTGCAGGGCCTGTAAAACATTCCTGAGGTGGACCAGGTGATCCTCCCAGGTGGAGCTAAAGACAGCAATATCATCTAGATATGCTGCACTATAGGCTTCCAGACCTGTGAGAACTGTGTTCACCAACCTCTGGAAAGTGGCAGGTGCATTCTTCAGACCAAAGGGCATCACCCCAAATTGATAATGCCCACTAGGGGTTGAGAATGCTGTTTTGGGCTTTGCAGTATCAGCTAGTCTGATCTGCCAGTAGCCAGCTGTCAAGTCAAATGTGCTGAGATATTTGGCTGAGGCCAAAGTATCTATGAGCTCAT